>JAKZJZ010001735.1:0-24998 GCA_022702705.1 Papilionanthe hookeriana x Papilionanthe teres
AACTCAATTAAATTAAGTTGAATTAAATATAACATCACCTAAGACATAAAGAATTCAAAATAAATGTAAAGCAACTTCAACACTATTCCAAATTTAAACCCTTTAACTTAAATCAAGTCATTCGAATACTAATTTACCCTTGAAAGCTTTGATTATTATAACTCCTAAATGGAACATCAAATGAAGTGTTACCTCACTCATAGGATATTCAAATGTCCTAGTTCATCGAGCAAGTTAACAAGACTTAAAACCTCTGACGATCGATTCATTTATATAATTAAATTCATTCGACTTAAAACAATCCCGAAAATATTGAAAAGATGTTTAAGATTCTTCTTAAGCACTTCCTCAATATGATAGGATATTTATAAGAACAATCGACTTAATTGTCCTTTCATGAAGAAAATCGTCCTCAAACAAAAAACACAAAGAACCTAGACGTCATAGGAGTCGACTAGCTATAGTGATTAGAATTTGGTAGAAAACCATAACCTTTCCCCTAGCTTTACCTAGAACTTGCTTAAATATTCTAATTGTGTTTTAAGTGCAACTGGGATGACGGGAAGACCCTCCAGTGTACGCTTTTATTTTATCGCAATTTACTTTCTTGCAATTTACTTTCTTGCAATTTACTTTCTTGCAAATGTACTTTATTTTTCTCGCATGATAAAACAACAGCTAGCATGAAAACCCACACCTTTAGGATAGTCCCTAAAACCGAAACCAAATTAAGTTAAAAGTCATTGCAAGATAAAATTCACCGCCACAACATTTCAAAATATAAAACAACTCAAAATTTAATCACAAACAGTAACACAAAACTACAATTACAACTAAATTAAAACGTCCTCGTTGGATGATCGGGAATACCTCTGATGATGTAACCTACGTGTTGCTAACTGGATTTCCCACTGTCTAAATGAAAGTGTGGAACTCATTCAACTGAGTTTAGCAAATTCATCCGGACTAAGTGAATCCGATAAAAATAATGATGCCGAAGGATGGAACCGTGGATCTTAACCGTGTCGTTATAATCAACTTTAAGATTTGTTTTAATTAAAACGTAAAAACACTTGGAAATTAAGATTTTCTCTAAACCAAAACACTTTTCTCATCTCCCGATTTATGATTTCTAAAACTAAACCTCTCGCAACAACAAGGAACTTGGAGCATGGTGGGCAAGCACGGCCATCGTCATCAACAAAACTTGAACCTACTTCAACAAAACTTTCCTAGAATTAAATAACCAAGCCATAGGACTTCGAGGTAGCTTGCCTAGTGCAACATAAATCCTCAACTCTTCGTTGGCATTTGTATTGCAAATTAAGCCCTAACCGGTCTTAGGATTCCGAGGTAGTCGTCCGATACGACAATAAACCCTCACATCTTCTGAAGCTATTTGTTTGATTTTATCATACAAATATAAGCCCTAATTAATTAAAATTGGCAAGATCAAAACATTTAAATAAGTATTAGGACTTTCCTAAACTCAAGCCAAACGATAGGATAGTCTGAAATTACCGAAGTTCACTTCGAATCGATGATTTCTCCTACCTTTCTTCCTTTGGATTCACAAAACAAAATGTTCCAAAATTTGATCCATTCCCTATCGAAATTCCAAAATTCAATCTTTGAAAACCTTAAACTTCGAAATTCTCGAAAGCGGAGTTATCGATTATTATCGAGAGTTTTCTTAGGTGATTCCCGTCACTTAAGATGTAATTAACTATATGGGCTTGCCCTTATAGGGAATTTTAAAGAACCTGTGTAATATAAACCCCGTTTAATACTTTCATATTAAGCTGTGGAATTTGTCGGCTTATAAAATTGGTTCGCAGACCAAACGGATGTCACAAAACTTCTAGTTTATTTGATCGAGCCCCATCATCAAGCAGTTGTGTCTATCCTTAGGGATAGATACACGGCTTGTGGTGCGGTGCTCGTTTATATAAACTATTTGGGATGTGAGATCGGCTTGATCTCATATCTTAAAACTTTCAAATTTAAAATTATTTTCAAAGTCAAATACTACTTTCTCAAATTATATATATATATTAAATTAAATTTAAATTCGCCGACAATTTCGTTAGGCGACCCCTTTTCAAAATAAAACACACAACCTAAAAATATGCCGACAACTTCGAGCGACTCACTGGGACGATTCCTCTCTCCATTATAATCAAATAATTCCGTTTTCAAAAATCGGTAGTGTATCCATGTCCCTAATGGATCAAACTACCCTTCTTTCCGTTGAAATACTATGTTCATTTCTATCTTGAACAAGTATAGCCAACATTCTCTCGGATTTAGGAGCCACTGTTTAGACACCCCTAAACAGAGAGGTTCCGAGATCCTTTTACCTCATTTCTGAGGTGGGGTGGACCCCCGATAGGTGTTAGTTTAGGTGTGATTCTTCGAGTCAGGAAGTCTTGCTTAAGACTCTCTTTTCCTTTCCAACTCTGAATCGGATTCCTTACATTCTCTACACCTTTCGAACATTCCGTTCTAAATAAACAAACCCTCTAATAAGTGATTCTTTTAACAAATGATTCTTTTTTTATAAATACATGAACAAAGAATGAGTTCGGACTTTTTTAATTCCTTTCTTTTCGTCCCGAAGAAAAGAAGCATAACTCGGGACCGACAACCGTAATCTACCTCGCGTAAATGGAAGCCCCGAAACCGATTTTCTCCTTCACCAACGGACCGGACTTCGCCGTCTATAAGGATGAGCCGCCCGACAATGGGGTCATCCGATTCGGACAGGATTTGAAAACACGAACGTCAAGGTCACCGACGTCTCCCTTTTGCACCGACGAACAAGGTATCTCGAAGCCGAGGAACCACCGCTCGAGTTCAACCTTAGGTCGACCCAAGAGTTTCCTCCCCGCAAAGGGTCCCGACTAGGAGGAGTACCGCCGTCCGCAGAGGACCGTTCTCACTACCCCCACTCGGTCTAGTTGTTTCGCACCTACCCCGACTTCGCCAAATCAAAGGGGAAAGGAATCCGTAACTATGATAAACCCGTTACCGCGGAGGGTACGGATCTTCCCGTAAGACCTTCCGTCTTCGAAATCGGGTCCAGCTTCGAAGATTCCTTCGCCGACAAAGACCCAAAGAAGAAATAGAAATAGAAGGATCGCCGTGGAAGCCGTAGCCGCCGAGATCGCCTTCCCGGAGGAAATTCCGTAGCTGCCGTAATATACACCGCTACCGAATATACACCACCGCTCGACTACATACCACTTTTGGGAGGAAGCGAGTTCCATCCCCTCTCCGCCGCAGAGGATGAGGAGAATGTTCGAAAGATTGCCGCCACATTACCACGCCCCGCATACTACAACGATAGCCGCAAGAAAAGAACTAGAACTACGTCGTTTCGCTCGACCGCAAACTTTGGTGAAAAGCTAGCAAAGAAGGAAAACCGCCCCGTGTCGAAAATTCTACGAAGGATAGGGCGGGTGCCGGTCAAATCCCGTCTCGGGCCTCGAGTAGAACCCGCCGTCATGATAGAAAAGCCAAGCAAGAGAATGAAGGCTAGCCCGCCCGTCGTAAGTATCGGATTGCAGATTAGGGAGGATACCACCTTCCAAAGATTCGGCCGATGCACCATCCGGTCCTAGACCTTCCGCCGCTAGAAGGATGGTATGGCGTCCCACTACGGGGCAACTGAGATCGAAACAAAGCAGCCTCGAGAAAGAAAGTCTCGCCGAGAGGCCGGAATCCGAAGAAAGTGCTACCGCGATGAAGGGGACTCGTGAAAAAGGACCCGGCAACCATCGCATGACAACCACAAAGATACACGAAAGCTCCGCTAGAAGATGCCATGGAAAAGTCGAGAACCGACATCCGACGGTTGGCAAAAGAAAGAGAAGAAAAGTTCGGAGATGAGATCGACTCATCGGAATTCATGGACAATGAATATGCAGTAAATCAACATGGTTGAGACACGAGCTTCATCGCTTCTCAAGGTGCTCCCGCAGTCGGCAGAAGAGAGGAGCCGAACTCGATGAAGAGACAGACTTCAGGAAAAGGACGACACGATCGCTCAAATGGCGAAGAGGATGGAAGAGATGGCCATAGCTCCGGCCACTTCCGCAGTCAAGTACAACCACATAGAGAGACACCCCGTAAGTCATTCACATCGTAGACGGAGGAAAGGAGATTACATCCGTCAATGGGGATGACCAACCGAAAAAGGATACAAGACAAAGTATGATCCCCGAAAAGGATATCAAAAGCTTGTGCAGAGCAGCAGGTGCGAGAAGCCTTAGCACAATCGAAGAGCGGGACATCCATTCGGACGGCAGACCTTACCCGTAAGAATTCGACGCCGTCCAATACCCGAAAGGCTTCGTACCACCTCTCGTTTAAGACCTTCGACGGAACCGGGAACCCCCGACAAGATGTTGCACACTTTCGTGCCGCTTGTTGCAATGCCGGCGGGAGCGATGCGCTACTCTTCCGACGAGCTCGTTGCGATCCGTCGGAATCGCCTTCGACCGGTATGCGATTACCCAACGGTTCAGCTGAAGACATTCTCGCAGTTAGAGAGCCTCTTCATTAAGCGATTTGTCGGAGCTCAGCACCACATCACTATAGGTGATTTAGTGGTAGAGAAACAAAGGCCGAATGAAACTCTAGTGGATTACATACTTCGATGGAGAAATTTAAGCATGAAGTGTGAACCACAACCGCAAGAACAACATGCACATCAGATCTCGCTTAAAAGCATTCACGGCCCGATAAAGCACTTCTCCTCAAGGGATTCACTATTAAGACTTTCGAGAAGTTGTTAAGCAAGGCCGGAAGCTTGCAAGAAGAGGCGAAGCAATTAAGTTTTGCCGACAAGACTGACAAGCGTAGTCGGTGAAGACTTTCGAAAAGAAATCCGGGTCGTTGCAGCAGCTGACAAAGGCAAACAACCGATGCAAATACCACCGTAACGGCCGCAAAGAACCACAACAAAATTACCGAAGAACCCCGGTCCAGACTATCGACCGCTCTCCGCAAGTATGAACAACCGTCTCGTCCGCAACGTACATCGAGGGAGCTTCGAGCGCAGAATATCCGTTCAAAAATGAAGCAAGCATCGAAGATGTTCCGTAGCTTAATGAAAACTCCAGATTTCCACCGCTGGAGCCCAAAAGACCAGAGGAAGTCAACAAGAAAGGTGATCCCAACTTTTGCCCCTACCATCGGATGCTTCGGGCACAAGATAGAAGACCGCATTACCTTCAAAAGTTGGCTCAACGACAACCTTCGGAAAGGAAATATAACAATCCCGAAGGAGTACATGAAGGAACCCCGTAAAGGAGGTTCCGTCAATGTTATCTCAACCGATCCCGTCATCCCGATAGATCCCTATGCAACCGACGATGGATGGACTACCGCCTCGGACGAGATCTTCGAAGAAGATTTTAGACAACATCCGAACCGCTTCGTGCGAGCTTCAATTCGTAGTTCGAGACCCGTTAAGCCGGTACTATCACTTGCGATAAAGAACCACCTCGACGAGAGAAAATCGAAGAGAAGAAGAAAATCGACGAAGAAGAGGGGACCGAGATTCCTAAGGCTGGACTAGGGGCCGCTTATCCTAGATAGTCTGCTTCCGATTCGGGGAGAAATCCCTCGAACCTCTCGATTTTGTATGATTATCTCGCTCACTTTGGTGGGATCATATAATGATAAGGGTGATGGCGTTGGCTACGTTTTGACCGTTTCTAACGATTACGTAACTAGCGACAATCCGGGCGTCGATTTCGATACCAACAACAATTCTCAAATCATACATGATCTCGACGATCACAATGACGAAGAAGGCATCCATCAAGGAGGCTACGAGAGTTCAACAAGCAACGGATCTATCTCGTGAGTTTCGAGGAGCTCCAAGCTACGATAGAGTTAGAGCCTTCGCATTTTGAAGATAATCCGAAGAGCCCGTCATTCCGATTCAGGAGGAGACACCAAGAAACTCAACACTAGATTCGAAGAAATTACGAAGTCAACTCGAGAAGTGGAAGAGTTCTACCTCCGAGAATGGGTCCAAAAGACAAAGGAAAGCGTGTGGTTGTTCAAGAAGAACCAACCCCAGCAGAAGAAATACCCATTCGAGAAGAAGCCGAGACGCAGGAGAACAAAGTGGACTACAACGTGCTAGCCCATCTTAGGAAACTACCGGCCAAACTGAGCATCTACGATGCTCTCATCTTATCAAAGGAGATGAGAGAAGCTCTGATCAAGGCCTTACTTGATCCGGAAATTTGCTTAGCTCAAATGGCCGGAGATTCCTTAGATGAGGTTTGCTCGTTAAAGGAACAACGAGGTGTTACCTTCACGGACAATGACCTACTACTCGGGACAGCGAGATCACAACCGACCGTTGTACATTTCAGCTTACAATCGGGAAGTTTACGCTCTCCGCAGTTTTGGTGGATCCAGGAGCATCAATCAATATAATGAGTCTTCGAACACTAAGCATACTTGGAAATCGATGCTCGCGAGCTCGAGGCCGACAAAATGTTATTAAGAGGATTCAACCGTAAAGGAGAAAGAGCCCTCGGGTCAATAACGCTATCGATGAAGACCGGTGATTTAGCAAAGACAACCGCAAAATTTCATATAATCGATTCGAAACGTCGTTCAACGCTCTACCGGGCCGACCATGGATACATGAAAACAGGATGGTACCATCATCTCTGCACCGTTGCATCAAGTACTACGATGGAGGGGAACAAGCGCATCAAAGGCGACTTGCAACCATTCTCCGTACATGAAATCGGAATCCATGAAGATGCAACTTATTATGCACCGCCAAAGAAAACAATCTTCTCCAGAGATACCATAACAAATGAAGCAAAGAAAGTTCGAGACAACGAAGAATCGAAGTTCTAGTCCAACAGCCACTCACCACTCCCTTCCGGCGAGATGGTGAAGGTTTCTCCACAACTCGCATCCGAGGTCGAGGCCGGGGACGAGGCCGTGGTAGAGACACTAGGACAATCGGACTGAAGAAACCAGCCATCAATGTTGATCGGGAAGATAGTTCAAGAGGAAAAAGAAATCAAGCAAGAAGCAAGAACAATAAGTCGAAAGAAGCCGCAATACAAGATCTCCCTCGAAGATGAAAAGAACGAAGAATACAAATCAATGTACGAGAAGATTAACCACTACGTACATACTATGACCCTAACTCCGATCCATTCTAATAAGATCGAGGGTATGGAGGTCAAAGAGGTACGTAGTGACCGTGCAAAGCCGATCAAATTCTACCGTGGTGCTTCTTCCTCCAAAACCGAAAATAATGTACAATTCGAAGATGTCACTTCATCGAATTAATGGAATTACCTTTTGAGTGGTACTCTCCCCGTGTTCAAAATTTAATTCAACGTGGTTTCTTACCTCGACAATGGACAAAAGGCCAATCACAACATTTTGAAAAGTTATGGAATAACTCCGGTCGTCCTCCCAATTCAAAGTATGGACTCGGATTCGGCACAAGAGGTCGGCCGACGATACCGAATTTTGCTTGGTTGTCACTTGCAAGTCCAATGAAAACTTCATGGAAACTACGGACGAACTCGAAGATTTACAAATCGGAGACGCTCCACCGTAATTCGAAGAAGAAATTAAATCCACAATGATGAGTTAACTGAAGTTAACTTAGGTACTAAGCAAAGAGCCTAGACCTACCTTTGTTAGCTCCTTACTCAATAAAGAAGACTCCGAAGAAATAATCAAGTTATTAATGGAATTTAAAGACTCGTTTTGCTTGGAGCTACGATGAAATGTCGTGATTAGCCCCGCAGGTCGCAGTCCATAAGCTAGGAGTGGATCCTACTTCGTTCCAAGCCGACAAGGTCCCGTAAGAATGCGTCTGGAAATCGAACAACAAGTCATAGCCGAAGTTAAAAAGCTAATAGACGCTAAATTTGTCCGTGAAGAACAATACCCGACCCGGTTAGCCAATGTGGTGCCGCCGTAAAGAAGAATGGTCGTATCGAATTTGTGTGGACTTCGCAGATTTAAACAAGGCATGTCCAAAAGATGAATTCCCTCTACCAATTCCGTAACCGATGATCGATATTGCTTCGACACATGAAATATTCTCATTCATGGATGGATCTTCGAGATACAACCGGATAAAAATGGCTCCGAAGATGAAAAGCTTACAACATTCGTAACGCCGATCGGAGTATTTTGCTACACCGGTGATGCCATTCGGACCGAAGAACGCAGGAGCAACTTACCAAAGAGCAATGACAAGAATTTTTGATGATCTCATCCACAATCAAGTCGAGTGCTACGTGGACGATGTCGTCATCAAAAGCAAAGTAAAGGAAAACCACCTGTATGATTGGAGAATTGTTTTCGAACGATTAAGACAATTTAACCTTAAGATGAATCCCTTAAAATGCGCCTTCGGCGTCACCTCCGGGAAATTCTTAGGATTCGTTGTCCGACATCGTGGAATTGAAATCGACCCGGAGAAAATTAAAGCCATCTTAGAAATGCCGCCTCCCAAAACCTTAAAACAACTACGATCTTTTCAAGGGAAGCTGGCATATCTTCGACGCTTTATCTCAAACCTGTCGTAGGTGTCACCTTTCTCGCACTAGTTAAAAAGGACGCCAAATTTATTTGGGAAGAGAAATGCCGAAGGCCTTCGAAGACATTAAACAATATTTAATGACACCTCCCGTCTTAGCAGCCCCAGCCTCGTGTAGACCGCCGATACTTTACACCGCGGCTCTAGACGACTCTCTGAGCCCCGTTAGCTCTGTGTCAATGATGAGGGTAAAGAAAATGCTCTTTACTACTTAAGCCGTCGTTTACTTCCGACGGAAGTAAGGTATCCCGCAATCGAAAAGCATTGTTTGGCCCCGATCTTCGCCGCTCAAAAGCTCGTGCACTACATGCTTTCTCATAAGGTCAACTTGATTTCGAAGTTTAATCCATCGCAATACTCGATGACTCGTCCAACACTTTCCTGCAGACTTGCCGGATGGTCAATGATATTATCGCAATTCGATATAACTTTCGTGCCTCTCGCGTGCCGTAAAGGACAAGTCTTAGCAGACTTCCTCGCAAAGACATCCTTTCGCCGGCCGAATCTCCTCTCAATGACGATTTGCCAGATGAACAAATAATGAGCCTAGAAGACCTCGATGATCGACGTTGGGAATTGTATTTCGACGGAGCATCTTCAAGACACAAAGACGAAGAATCACAAGTGATAGTGCCCGGTAAGGCAGAATCGGGCTAATCTTTATAACACCGGAGCGGGGATGTTAAGATACTCCTACCACTTGACGTAACCGTGTACAAACAACGAAGCGAATACGAAGCCCTCATAACTGGATTGGAATTAACCATTCAAATGAGAATAACGTGACATCAACATCTACGGGGATTCGCAGTTAATCATTCAACAGTATCGCCGGACAATACAGAGTTTTAAAGCCAAGACTCGAACAATACTTCCAAGTATGCCATACACTTGTTGGAACAGATTCCAAATGTGACAATCTACAAAATTCCTAGAAAAGAGAATGCTTTAAGCAGATGCTTTAGCCCGTCTCGCAAAAGAATTTGCCTGTTTGCAAGATGAATCGATGGAAGTGTCGACTCACGGACGTCAGGTCCTATCACAACTCGACATGTACATGATACACAAATCGAAGAAGGAAAAGAATCAACAGAAGCAAGGATGACGAAAACACGTAAGATCGGCGACAGCCTATCGATGACTACCCGCAAACAGAAAGCTACCGTGACGATAGGTCGCCGGCCCATCGATCAAGAAAAGAACTCGTCCTACGCATTAATAAACAACACATCGTACGTAAGGTCTTTTGATCAAATGTGGCTAAGGTGCTTAAGCGGGTCCGAGGCCCGTGAAATCGTTAAAGAGGTGCATTCAGTGACTCCGTGGCGCTCACCACCGGGTCCAAAAATGAAGATGAAAATTAAAAGACTAGGGTACTACCGGCCCTCGATGATGACCGATCGCATGAAAATCGCCAAGAGCCGTCACCAATGCCAAGTGCACGGAGTGGTTCTACACCAACCTCCAAATGTGCTACACCCGACAATTGCGTCATGGCCATTCGAATGTCAGGGCACGTATATAGTGGGTCCGATAGAACCACCATCTTCAAAAGGACATCGCTTCATTCTTGCGGCTACAGATTACTTTTCCAAGTGGGCGTAAGTGCCCACTTAGAGAAGTGAAAGCACACCACGTGTCGTAGCTTTTCAAGAACCAAGTTGTCTACCGTTTCGGAGTGCCGCGCAGGATCATCTCGTATAATGGGCCGCATTCGAAGCACACAAATCAACAATTTTGTCGGAGACACGGAATCGATCGGCGATACTCGACAATTTACTACCCAAGAGCAAACGGTCTCGCCGAGGCTTTTAATAAAACTCTCGTTCAAATCTTAAAGAAAACCCCGGACGATAATAAGAGAAATTGGCACGAGAAATTATTAGAAGCCTTATGGGCCTCACCGGACAACCTTCGAACTCCTACTCAAGCTACACCTTACGCTCCGGTGTATGGGTCCGAGGCAAGTGTTACCTTTAGAGGTTCAGCCTTCCTTCACTCAGAATTGCAGTTGCAAACAAGATCACGACAGAAGAAAACGCCAGACTACGACTCGAAGAATTAGAAAGCCTGGAAGGGAAAAGACTTGCAGCGCAGCAGAACTTAGAACTATACCAAGCTAAGATGGTTCAAGCTCATGACAAACTGGTCCGCCCGAGAACCTTCAAAGTTGGTGATTTAGTTCTCGTTCTCAAGAGACCTATTCTTGCACACCGCAAGATAGGAGGAAAATTTGAACCCACTTGGGAAGGACCGTTTCGTGGTCGAAGCAAGATACTCGTGAGGTTCCTACCAGCCTAGTGAATCGCCGTGGAGAACGACATATGCTTCCGATCAACGGACGATACTTGAAAAAATATTACGCTACCCGATGTTTCGAAGGAATGAATTCTTCATCCCTAAGAAACACGGGTGAAGTAATTACTTATGATCGGGTCCGAACCCAAAAATAATAAAATGTGCTAAAATAAATAAAATCATGATAATAAAGTTTTCCTCGTTTTCTTCTCCAAATCAAAATCCCTTTTCTGATCTTATTCTACTTCATTCCTGTTAAATTTGAAAATAAAAAATTTTATATAAAAAAAAAAAGAGAATCTCTTTAATAAACATTTTCTTAATGTTCTTGTTCTTAAGTACAACCCCCGATCCTTTTCCTTGTCTTTTCGCAGGGAAATGTCGAATCCGGCGGTTGGTCTTGAACTTTAAGAATGGCGTAAGCCTTGCACTCGATGAAAAGAGGGTGAAAGATGGAGCGATAATCGAGATTGACTCGCATTTCGCACCAGCAGAGCCTACAAGACGAGGAAAGTGACCGGGTCCCGAGCAACCGAGAAGAACTCGCCCGGACAGACAAGTGATGAAAGTGGGTGGCCCAAGCCACCAATCCAACAACAAGAAAAGAAAAGCAAACACCGAAGAAGACAAGAAAATGAAGTCCGTAGTCGCTACAAGGCGAGGGCAAGCTTTCGCCGCCGCGCCCGCAGAGATTCAAGAAGTTCGGAGAGCTACTCTCGCGACCCACGCAACGAAGAAATAAGAATCGCCGTATCCGTAAAATGTTAACAAAACTAGCTGCGGACCGCGACGAGACAATCGCTAATGCCAGCACTCACATTTCAAGGACACCGGTTCACCAGAACTCGAAGAAAGGAGGCCAGCTCCTAGAATAACGTAAAGAACCAGTGGAAATCTCCAGAAGATCGAAGGAAGAAGGCTACCACGCCACCGGATAGAACCACCAAGCAGTGCATGACCTTGTTGCAGAGCAACCCCGGGGATGTCCCGACAGGCATCATCCCCGAGGAGCCGAGGTATGCGGGGGAACGTGAAGGGATTGAACCATATATCCCACAATATGTCACAAGGCCTCGCCATCTCAGCATCATTCCGGAATACGAGCCGGAGAGGATGCAGAATGTTGAAAAGAAAACTTTCGAATACTTCGAGAGAATTAAAGGAAGAAGGATCAACATACTAGAAGGCCTCGAGCTACACACCGACGTATTCTCGCAGTATGAACAACAAAGAAATCGTGGATTGTATCCGGATCCGAAAAGAATGGGCCGAGCAGGCCGCCCGAGGGAAAACACATACTCGAACCCCGGAGATGGATGCCGTGGAAAGGAAGAATCACAATACAATGCGGATGCCGCTACAACTTTGCCGAAGACAGAAGGGAAACCCACCGGAATACTCCGTCATGGGCAAGTAGATCCGATGCCATCAGCTATCAAGAGAATGGTAAAAAGATTGATAACATGGAGGGTATCGCCAGCAGATTGCATACCCAATAGCCGCATTATCAACATCTACAAACAAGGTGACCGCATACCCCCACATATCGATCACCACGACTTCGTCGACCTTTCGCACGGTCTCTTTCGAATGAGTGTAACATCATGTTCGGATCCGACCTCCGGATAACAGGCCCGGGTAAGTTCCGAGGGCCAGCAAAGATACCTTTACCGGTGGGTTCCGTCATGATACCGCAAGGTAACGGAGCGGATATCGCAAAGCATTGCATACCAGTGGGTGCCAGTGGAGCGAATCTCAGCTACTTTCGGAGGATGGACGACAAGCAAAATACCTTACCATTTCCAACCGCACCCGTAGCTGTAGAACCTCCGCCTTACGAGCCGTGAGTTACATGGGAAATATCACACCTCCAACGTACTTCCAACTCGGCATCCTCGCTAAGGATGGCTTGGAAGGTGATGTTATCGACCATGTACCTCACTATTCGGACATGGATTTTTTGACGGATGATTCTTTTGATGGATCAACAAAGATCATACACAAATCCGTTTCGAGTCTACATGGATTGTATGAAATATATTCCAGATCGAGTCGTATGATGTATTTTCAACATGATTGGAATGAAAGTGACCATGTCACGTTTTTGGCCTTCACCTCTTTTGTGCAAATTGATTGGGAAACGCCATTAAAGTTAAATGAACTTCGAACAAAGAACGTAAAAGAAATAAAAAAAGAGAGAATAAAAGAAAACTTTCTAAAAAAAAAATCTGAAAAATGACAAACACTAAGTTCACATGAACATTAAATAAACAATAAAATAAAATTTGAACCATTAAAAGATAAACGAAATCAACACAAATCTCAAATTCCATCCTTCCAAACTTCAAAATCAAATTCCATCCTTCCAAACTTCAAAATCAAATTCCATCCTTCCAAACTTCAAAATCAAATTCCATCCTTACAAATTTCAAATCAAATCCTCAATCAAATTCCAAATCCAATCTCGATCAAGTTTCAAACTTGATCTTCCAAATTTCAAATCAAATCTTAAATCGAATTTCAATCGAGTTCAAACTCATCCTTCCAAATTTCCAAATTTCCAAATTCAATCTTTCCAGGCTTCAAGTCTCAATCAAATTTAAATTCAATTTCTTCTAGATCTCGAATCAAATATCAATCACATCACAAAATCAAACTCTTTTGGGTCGAGGATTTTACATCCAAGATCGCATCGCTTTAGGATTCTTTTCCTATCGCACCGAAATACATCGAATCAAAACTTTTGGGTCGAGGATTTTACATCCAAGACCGCACCGCTTTAGGATTCTTTTCCTATCGCACCGAAATACATCAAATCAAACTTTTGGGTCGAGGATTTTACATCCAAGACCGCATCGCTTTAGGATTCTTTTCCTATCGCACCGAAATACATCAAAATCAAACTCTTTTGGGTCGAGGATTTTACATCCAAGACCGCACCGCTTTAGGATTCTTTTCCTATCGCACCGAAATACATCAAAATTCAAACTTTTGGGTCGAGGATTTTACATCCAAGACCGCATCGCTTTAGGATTCTTTTCCTATCGCACCGAAATACATCAAATCAAACTTTCGGGTCGAGGATTTTACATCCAAGACCGCATCGCTTTAGGATTCTTTTCCTATCGCACCGAAATACATCAAATTCAAACTCTTTCGAGTCGAGGATTTTACATCCAAGACCGCACCGCTTTAGGATTCTTTTCCTATCGCACTCGAAATACATCAAATTCAAACCTTTTGGGTCGAGGATTTTACATCCAAGATCGCACTCGCTTTAGGATTCTTTTCCTATCGCACCGAAATACATCAAATTCAAACCTTTTGGGTCGAGGATTTTACATCCAAGATCGCACCGCTTTAGGATTCTTTTCCTATCGCACCGAAGTACATCAAATCAAACTCTTTTGGGTCGAGGATTTTACATCCAAGACCGCACTCGCTTTAGAATCCTTTTCTTATCGCACCGAAATACATCAAATTCAAACTTTTGGGTCAAGGATTTTACATCCAAGACTCGCACCGCTTTAGGATTCTTTCCCTATCGCACCGAAATACATCAAATCGAATTCCCGGGTTAAGAAATTTACATCCGAGATCGCATTGCTTTAGGATTCTTTCCCTATCGCGATGAAATACATCAAAATCAAACTCTCGAGGTTAAGGATTTTACATCCAACACCGCATTACTCCGAGATATCTTCTCATCGCAACGATTCAATCTAATCAATTCAATTTTCTTTCGAGGTTGGAGATGTTACATCTAAAACCTCAAAATTCCAATTTTCATTTCAAATCAAATCCCTCAAATTAATTTCGACAAAACTTCAATCTAAATTGAAACTCCAAACTAAAATTTAAACTCACACATCAAAACATAAATTGAAACAAAATAAAATCTAAATCGAAATTCCCCGCATCATGTGATTTGGGATTCACCTCCTTTTCCTTTCCCCAGCCGAGAGTTCAAGAATCTCCGGCTCCGCAGATATACTTGACACTCCCCAACAGAAACTCTTCTACTTCGTCCTAAGTTCGTCACTTGGACATTCGTGTTGGTTTTGTTGATCGCTTCGGTCAACACCAATACGCGCGGTGTGCTCCGTCACTCACCACACCTATCGGGGTCCATTTGTTGACCTCATTTTTGATGAGGTCTTCCCTTCTTCTTGTTAGTGCTTAGGATCTAGCCTCAGCTTTTCTTTCGACTATCTTAGAGGACTAGAATCGGGACCCGCCTTTTAGAAATTCAAACCACTTCTAAACTCCCCGCAAACTCCACAAATTCGACTATAGACCTCTAATCACCTGTGAGGGTCGAAATCAAATGTGGAAGTTTAAAGGATGAGTTCCTATAGGACTCTTCGGCCTTAGGACTACCCCGTGCGCCTCGGTCCGAGTGAGGGCCGACTTACACTACACTTACACACTACATTTCCACACACTTCCTAAAACCACACCCATACCCAACTTAACCTCCCGACTCATGTGGGTGATTCACATGGATGGTCCTTAACCCCTAAGCCCTCGCTAAGAGGGTTAGGAACAACATAGATGAATGCCTCAAATGAGTCCTTTCATGGCTCATATGGGCTTGAAATGGTTTCATGGCTCAACCAAAATGATTTCTTTCCACCTAAATTCACCCAATCTTCAATTTCCCAAATTTTCAATTTTTGACCCCCGAGACCCTACACCTATTAAACCTACCCGTAACCCTCAAATTACCCAAATTTTTGCAAAATTTCCAAATTACCCAAAATTTTCCAAAATCAATCCCAAACATCTCCACATCACTCAAATTGATCATCCATACCCAAAAATACCAAAGATTCCAAAAATACCCCCCAATACCCTCCAAATACCCAAAATACCCTTCTTGGCCTAAAAATCCAAAAATTCAGAAAATTCC
Organism: Papilionanthe hookeriana x Papilionanthe teres; assembly: GCA_022702705.1. NCBI lineage: Eukaryota > Viridiplantae > Streptophyta > Magnoliopsida > Asparagales > Orchidaceae > Papilionanthe > Papilionanthe hookeriana x Papilionanthe teres. Next base: position 15,819 of record JAKZJZ010001735.1, read on the forward strand.
TAAAAAAATTCCAGAAAATCCTAAATATTCCCAATTTCATTTTGTCCAACTACACCATGGGTCAATTTTGTCAATTTACCCTACTTTTGTCAAAACCCCCAAATTGACCCATTTTAACCCAAAGTAGACCCAATGTTAAACCAAACCTATCCAATTGACTCAAATTTTGGTCCAATTCAATTTTAAAATTTAATTCAACATCCCCAATACCAATCTAGACCAAATCCAAGTCCAATTTGATTGACATTTGGATCCAATTTCACTTTGGGCCTTAAAGCCCAAATTTGGACCCATGACCCAAACTTAGCCCAAACTAACCCAATTCAACTCCAATTAACCCCAAATCTTTTCTAAACCTTCCTTAACATCCCCATAAACAAAACACTAACATGATTTGCCCAAGATTTTGACCCAAACCCCACTCAAATTCAACCCAAAATCAAAAAGCCCAATTTCGACCTAAACCCAAACCTAACCCAAATAGGCCCAAACCTCAAAATCAAAACCCAACCAAAGCCAAAACCTCTTTGAAACACTCCCATAAACATTTCTCAACATTTATTTTACATCAATTTCAACCCTAGCCCAACATTGGCCCAAGTTAGCCCAATTCGACCTACATCGGCCCATTTACCAAATAAACCCAAATTCAACCCAATTCAAACCCAAACCACCTTAAATCTATTTCAAATTATTCATGAAACATCCCTAAACCAAAACCAACAACTATTTGGCCCAAACTTCTACAAAAATTCCCATCCATGAACACATCCTTAAACTTAAAAGCCCACTTCCCTTAAACCTTCTTAAAAGCCCATCTTCATTAAATTTTAAAAGCCCAAATCATCCTAAAGCCCACATGACACTTCCCCTCATCATCCATTTGATCAAAATCACCCCTAAGTTTCAAAATCATCAATTAAACCATTCCAAATCAAGCCACATGTCAAATTACCCCCTAAATGTCAAAAATTTCTAAAACCCTTTTCATGAAACAAATCAACCTTTTCCCAAGCCAAATGAAGCCATGAACAAGCCATTCTCAAGCCACATGAAGCCATGAGGGCTTTGACTTGTCATTAGTCCATTTATGGCAAGAAGAGGGGGTTCTTTCTTAAACCTCCTTTAACCTTTTTTACCTTAATCATGTCACACACTAAACCATGTTTAGCCACCTCATCATGGATGGAGACTTCACCACTCCTTCTAAGCCGACCTAAATGATTCCCTCAGCTCAAAATCGAGCTTGGAAGGGTGCACCAAGCCCAAAATGGTGGGTTGACCCAAACCAAGCCAAAGTGAGCCTTCTCCCATTCCATTTAAATCAAACTCCTTTACACATGTCAAACCTCAATCGACTACACAAGCCTCCACCCGACCCACCTGAGCTTCGAGGGTGACCTCGACTCGGCCGCCGGCCACCCGCCGCCGGAAAACACCATGCCCGAAACCTCGGGAGGAGCCAAATTTTGGAATTCCACCTTGCCGAGCCGCCTCACTCCAAATGGCCATTGCGACTGTTCTTCTCCTCGCCGAGCAGCTGATCCCAACCATTAAACTCCCCTGAGAGCCTCCGACCATGCCTATTTAAACCCCTCACCCTCTCGGCCAAAGGAGGTGCCGAACGAAACCTTAAGGAAACTCGCCAAAATCACTCCGCATCACTCTCCACACATAGAGCACCCGATCCCCACCGAATTCCGACCCGATTCCCTCTAGCCGAGCCCAATTTCGAGCTCAAACTTTAGCCCAAAAACCAGGACACTTCTTCACAGTGAGCCAATTCCCAAATTGATTGGTCCTACACCTTCACCGGACCAAGAGGAGAAGTTCCCCACCGAAAGCCCCATCTCTAAGGCCACCCAGCTTGTTCCAGCCCTCCAAGCTTTGTGATCGACCGTGGTCGAAGTCCAACCTGGACAAGTCACTGCACCGCAGAGACTTCATCCGGAGCTTACTAGGATCCAATCGAAGGTGTAACAACTCTCGATCGAAGCTTCACTTCTCCGAGCAAAGGTATGACTCCCTCTTCTTCCCGAGCTTCCAGAGATTCTCATTTTAATTTGAGTCAATTTAAATGCATGTTTACCGTATGGATGTGTTCGTCTCTTCAAGACGAATCCATAGAGCATAAGAACACGAAAATCCGTTGAGAATCGAGTGAGAAATTAGGGTTAGAAGGTCGACGGTCACGGTGCACACCCGCCGTAGACGATGACCGTGAGCCGTTGGATCGCGCGTGTATCGAGCGGACGATTCGCATTGCGCCGACCGTGGAAAGTTACGTGAACCGCGGGGTCCGGACGGATGACTCGGATGGCGGCGCCCAATCGCGCCGCGACACGTACCCCTTCGGAGCCGCCGATGTTTCGCCGGCGCCGCGTGGATAAGTAGATAAATAGGGTATTTAATGTATTTATTAAATATCGAAACTTTAAAAATCCATATCTTTGTGTAGAAAAATCACAAAAATAAAATAAAAATACCCTCTCGCTCAGTGAACATAGGAGAATAATGTGGAAAAGAAATCATTTAATTTCATCAAGTATTTTATTTTTTATAATTTATTTACTCTCTCGCATACATTTAATTCTCCATGCATGTATACAATTCACCATGGCATGAGACCATAGGGCTTTGAAGCCTCCGAACTTGGGAACATTCCCCGAATTTTCCAAGGTCGTAGGCCATCTCTGTGAAAAGTTATTTATTTTTCAAATGCATGTTGCTGTTTTGAGTATTTTAATTCCAAAAATTAGCATGTTGTGAAATAAATTCTAGAAAAATTTGGTGATGTTCCTTATGACCAGAGAACTCTAGGAAAAATGGGACTCGAGTTAATTCACTCGGAACAACTCTAATCGGCTTAAACACCCAAAATAGGTCTTTAATTAATTAGAGTTAACCAAGCATCAAATTGACTTGAAATCAATTCTCCACTGACCTTTAGGATCAGAGGAATTCACCATAAAAATTTGAGGTCAATTGGACTTGGTTAGCCCCACTAATTGGGTTAATTAAGCCACTTAGCCATTTTAAACTTTAAAAATTCATAACTTTTAAAATACTTTTCAAAAATTCACTAAATTGGTTTTGGAGCCTCTCTGATATCAGGGGAACCTAAGAAAATTAAAATTTTAATTTTCTGAAAAAGTTGATTTTTAATAATATTTTAATATTTTTAATAATTAAAAAATAATAAAAATCACAAAAATAATAAAGTTCACCAAAATGTCACATTTTGAATTTTAATCACTTAGGAACAAATCCCACATTTTTCCTAGGTCTATTTAGTGAGATATTGAATTTTAAAGCCCTAGGGTAATTTTAAAATTAAAAAAATGTATTTTCTAGCATTTTCACTAAAATAATTATAATAAATCATAAAAAAATCAGAAAATTGCAAAATTTGTTTCTCTGGTTTCCTTGATATCAGAGAGATTTTTTAAAAATATAAAATCCATTTTTCAACATTTATTTTATTTTTAAATTAATTAACACTCCAAAACTCAAAATAATTATAATAAAAATAATATAATTCAAAAAATCACCAAAATTGGTCCAAGTGCTTCTCTGGTCATTAGAAATGTCCCCTAAGTTTCTTAAGGACAGAAACTTTCCCTTGGTCATGTTATTAAATTTTCCTTGAAAATCTCTATTTTCCACCAAAAATAATTATATAAATAAATTAAATACAGAAAAATCACATTTTCTCCTCTCATGTCTTTATTGACATATGAGTGAAGTCACATAAAAATTTCAAGTTCATTTGGGTTCAATTTAGTGAGTTATGAAATTATTAAGCTTAAAGGGTAAAATGGTAATTAAACTTTCAACCCTTAATTAAAACTTTAGGTTTAATAAAAAATCAACAAGTAAAACATTTGATCTTAATCTGATTTGGATGATTGAAATTTAAATAATTAAAGGGTAGAAACCCATTAAATAATTTTAAAATGATTAAACTTTAATTAAATAATAGATTAAATTTGGAGGAATAATAAATTAGAATTATTAAAATAAGGGATATTTATTAGGAAGAGATTTATTCTTTAATTTAAAAATCCCTAAACTAATTATATCATTAATACTCAATTTTTTTTAATTAAAATGATAACTCAAATTTAAAATATTAAAAGACTTAATTAAATTATTAAACTCTTTTGAAACTTCAATTAAAATTAAAAATAAAGTAAATTAAAGATAAAATTAAATTAAATTAAAATTAAATTAAATTAAATTAAAACAAATTAAATTAAATTAAACTAAATTAAAATTAAATTAAATTAAATTAAATTTAATAATTAAATTAAATTAAATTAAATAATTAAATTAAATTAAATTAAACAATTAAATTAAATTAAATTAAATAATTAAATTAAATTAAATTAAACAATTAAATTAAATTAAATTAAATTAAATAATTAAATTAAATTAAATCAAATCAAATTAATTAAACACCAAATCAAATTAAATTGAACTATGTTAAACTAAATTAAAACTCAATTAAATTAAGTTGAATTAAATATAACATCACCTAAGACATAAAGAATTCAAAATAAATGTAAAGCAACTTGAACACTATTCCAAATTTAAACCCTTTAACTTAAATCAAGTCATTTGAATACTAATTTACCCTTGAAAGCTTTGATTATTATAACTCCTAAATGGAACATCAAATGAAGTGTTACCTCACTCATAGGATATTCAAATGTCCTAGTTATCGAAGCAAGTTAACAAGACTTGAAAACCTCGGACGATCGATTCATTTATATAATTAAATTCATTTGGACTTAAAACAATCTCGAAAATATTGAAAAGATGTTTAAGATTCTTCTTAAGCACTTCCTCAATATGATAGGATATTTATAAGAACAATTGGACTTAATTGTCCTTTGATGAAGAAAATCGTCCTCAAACAAAAAACACAAAGAACCTAGACGTCATAGGAGTTGACTAGCTATAGGATTAGGAATTTGGTAGAAAACCATAACCTTTCCCCTAGCTTTACCTAGGAACTTGCTTAAATATTCTAATTGTGTTTTAAGTGCAGCTTGGGATGACGGGAAGACCCTCCAGGTACGCTTTTATTTTATTGCAATTTACTTTCTTGCAATTTACTTTCTTGCAATTTACTTTCTTGCAAATGTACTTTATTTTTCTCGCATAATAAAACAACGAGTTGCATGAAAACCCACACCTTTAGGATAGTCCCTAAAACTGAAACCAAATTAAGTTAAAAGTCATTGCAAGATAAAATTCACCGCCACAACATTTCAAAATATAAAACAACTCAAAATTTAATCACAAACAGAACACAAAACTACAATTACAACTAAATTAAAACGTCCCGTTGGATGATCGGGAATACCTCGGATGATGTAACCTACGTGTTGCTAACGGGATTTCCCACGGCCTAAATGAAAGTGTGGAACTCATTCAATTGAGTTTAGCAAATTCATCCGGACTAAGTGAATCCGATAAAAATAATGATGCCGGAAGGATAGAACCGTGGGATCTTAACCGGTGTCGTTATAATCAACTTTAAGATTTGTTTTAATTAAAACGTAAAAAACACTTGGAAATTAAGATTTTCTCTAAACCAAAACACTTTTCTCATCTCCCGATTTATGATTTCTAAAACTAAACCTCCGCAACAACAAGGAACTTGGAGCATGGTGGGCGACACGGCCATCGTCGTCGACAAAACTTGAACCTACTTCGACAAAACTTTCCTAGAATTAAATAACCAAGCCATAGGACTTCGAGGTAGCTTGCCTAGTGCAACATAAATCCTCAACTCTTCGTTAGGCATTTGCATTGCAAATTAAGCCCTAACCGGTCTTAGGATTCCGAGGTAGTCGTCCGATACGACAATAAACCCTCACATCTTCTAGGTTATTTGTTTGATTTTATCATACAAATATAAGCCCTAATTAATTAAAATTGGCAAGATCAAAACATTTAAATAAGTATTAGGACTTTCCTAAACTCAAGCCAAACGATAGGATAGTCGGGAAATTACCGAAGTTCACTTCGAATCGGTGATTTCTCCTACCTTTCTTCCTTTGGATTCACAAAACAAAATGTTCCAAAATTTGATCCATTCCTATTGAAATTCCAAAATTCAATCTTTGAAAACCTTAAACTTTGAAATTCTTGAAAGCAGAGTTATTAATTATTATCGAGAGTTTTCTTAGGTGATTCCCGTCACTTAAGATGTAATTAACTATAGTGGGCTTGCCCTTATAGGAATTTTAAAGAACCTGTGTAATATAAACCTCGTTTAATGCTTTCATATTAAGCGAGGAATTTGTCGGCTTATAAAATTGGTTCGCAGACCAAACGGATGTCACAAATCTTCTAGTTTATTTAACCGAGCCCCATCATCGAGCAAGGTGTCTATCCTTAGGGATAGATACAAGGTTTGTGGTGCGGTGCTCGTTTATATAAACTATTTGGGATGTGAGATCGGTTTGATTTCATATCTTAAAATTTTCAAATTTAAGATTATTTTTAAAATCAAATACTACTTTTCAAATTATTTATTTAAATTAAAAATTCGCCGACAATTTCTGTAGGCGACCCCTTTTCAAAATAAAACACACAACCTAAAAATATGCCGACAATACCTAATCAAAAATTGGCTTCACTTGAGTCATTCTAAAGGGAGAACTTGATTTCATTTCTGAATTTATATTTAAAGTATTGGCCTACATTTTGATAAAGTTTGCATGAACTCCTTTTTCACATAGTCTTTCAAGGCATTCTTAATGTAACAAATTATGGTTTATCTTGAAATAAATAGAGACTAGAACCCTTAGACTTGATTCGTCGAATATTCTTATACTTGTAGTGTTAACCCGAGTTACTAAATTTCTTTCTAAAAATCTAACCATTATATTCTTTTAAATGAAAAATTTTAGTGTCTTACAGTGAAAATTACATTGCCTTGAGTTATATTTTTATGTAGTAAAAGTGTTTCTTGAGGACAAGTAACAGTTAAGTTTGGGGGTATTTGACACGCCTAAAATATATATGCTTTCTGCTATATCATTTTACTTATTTTTTGATGATATTACACTTTAAAGGAAGGTATTTTGTATGTTTTTTGGTTTTAGCTACAAGAAATGGTGATTGGAGCAAAATGAAGCAAAAACGGTGTAATTTGGAGCAAAAACGAGCAAGAAATGAAATTCTGCCCTGACACCTTTCGATAAGTCTTTTGATGCTTAATCTCTTTTACACATCTTGCATATTTTTGAATGAGATTACACTTTAAAGAAAAGTTGTTTTTATGCTTATTTTGTAGGGCTATCTGTTACGAACGCAACGCAAATGAAATGAGGCGAAACAGAGTTGAAACAGAGCCAAACGGAGAGAAACGGTGGAGCCGCGCAGCAGCCTGCTCGCCGACGGCGAGATCGATCTCGCCGACGGCGAGATTTTCCCGAGACCACCGAAAAATGGCCGAAAAGCTCGCCGACAGCGAGCTCGAACCCGCCGACAGCGGCCCGGACGACCACGAACCGACTTTTGGCGGTTTTGGGCCAATATTCAACGTATTTGGACGCTTTTTCGAAGGGGTGAGTAAGGAAACTCTTGGGAATTCGTCCAAACTCTTTAAAAATGGCGAATATAGGTTAGAAAAAGGAGAGATTAAGAGAAGATTAGAGAGAAAAAATTGGAGGAAAACTTAGAGGAATGTTTAGGATTCTTAGATTAAGAGTAGAAATGTAGATTTCTACCCTTTTGGAGAGATTGGAGAGGAGATTTTTGAGTGAATTTGTAAGGGATTGTACGAGCATTGCATGGATCGACGGGAGACTTTGTGGGAGAGATCTTCCTCTTTCTTTCAAAGGGAAAAAACTAAGTATTGTTCTTCATTATCTTATGATTTTGTAAACATTTATGTAGTTAATTTGCTTTGTTTAAATGAAGTTTCCTTTACGTTTTCTTCGTGCTTTGTGACGTATCTGTCTTACTCTTTCTTCTTCTTTGGAAATAGTGGCATGAGATGATTATGCCATTGTTTTCAGTTTACTTTTCTTTTCTAATGAGTAGAATTCATGCTTAGGATTTTGTGATGCATGTTAGAAGTTAATTTAGATATAAATGTGATGATTTTTACTTGCACTTCATTTACATTGCAATTAAGGCCTATTGTAATGTTAAAATTTGTTGTGAAAATATACGATCCGAGAGGGCTATGCTTTCTACAACTAAGTACGAACCACATTTAAATTCCATGAATGGTGAAGTTCATAGAAGTTGAATGCAAATAAATAGGGAAATAATATTAATCGGGCGTAGAATTGGAGATTTTAGAGTGACAGGCTAAAATCCTCAATTTGGTCCTATCGTTTGGGTGCTGAAGTGTAGATGTTAGCCCTCAGGCGAGGGGAACGTGGGAGCTCCGAAGTGGCGACCTGTATCCTCCCGACCTAGCCACATATTCGAGAACCAAGCATAGGATTAGTCAATGTTCTTTATGCTCGAACCAAAGGGTAAAGAATAGGATTACTCCTATTTGGCACATACAATATTAAATGCATCTCAATCCAATACATTATCTATTTCATTACATAAGAATAATAGTTTTTAATATCTCAAAATTCTCCAAACCAATTCATCCAAAAAGGGTTATATTTAGAATTGTTATTTGCATTTAGTTATAGTTACTATCTTACATTTAACACTTGCATTTAGGAGTAGTTGCTAGACAAAACACAATTTTAATCGACGTTCCAAACTAAGGACTATTAGTAGTAGACTAGAATTTGACTAAAGACCTCTTACTTCACTTCCTCGTGGGATCGATACTGGGATTTTTAAAGAAAATTCTATATTACTTGAAACGATACGTATACTTGCGTAGTACCCCTAGTGTGTAAAATATTTTCTAATTTTTATATCATTTAAGACTTTGCACACTAGCCGCTATTTATAAATCGGGTCAAGTTTTTGGCCATCTTTTGGAAGTTAATTTACTACGTAATTGCGGGTCGGGTCACATTTATATATAAAATCCATTTTCATCGTATTTTTCTCATGAGTCCTGAGTAGATTTATTTACTTTCTCCTTTATGTGATGTGTTAATGTCGTGATATGGAAATGATGTGTCGATTTAATATGGAGAATTTGTGATGAACTTTTCACTTCATACTTCATTTAATTTT
>JAKZJZ010001736.1:0-24998 GCA_022702705.1 Papilionanthe hookeriana x Papilionanthe teres
TCTCTTTTTCCATTATTCACTCTTTATTTATATTTTTCCATCATTCCTTATCCCCCTCCATCTATCATCTCTGCTACTCTCTCTCCCTCTCTCTCTCAATCTTAATAGCTCTCATAATTTCACATTGAAACTCTTAGTTACTCTCTCTACCTCACTCTTTTCTCTCTTTCTCTCTCCTTCTCCATCTCATCACTCTCTAGCTACGTCATCCTCAATCTCTCTGCCACATTCCTTTTCACTTTTCTCTTGCTCTTTATCATATTTTTCTTCCTCTCACTACTATTCAATTCTCTATCTCTCTTCCACTCTACTTAATCCCTTTCATTCTTCACCTCTATATATCTCTCATTTTCTCACACTCTCCTTTTCAAGCTCTCTCTTTATCACTCTCCTCCCCCTCTCTCTCATTTTCATCATTCTCCCATCTTTTATTCTCTCTTGATATTCAATGACACAATATAAGCTGTATTGATATTATTTATTCTCCCACATTTTATAATCAGTCTTTTCGCTCTTCTTGCTGATATTCTCTCTTTCTTTTTCCAATTCTCTTTTGCTCTCTCTTACTTTCTCCTCGATCACTCTCATTCTCTCATTCTTCCCATCTCTATCTTGATATCTCTCTACCTCTCTATCTCACTCTTTTTCTTTCCTTCTAACTCACTCTCTATTCTCACGCTCTCTCTTGCTTTCTTTTCGCTCTTCTCTCCCGCTATTCTCTCTCTTATTCTCTTAATTTCCCTCTCTTTATATCATTGACGCTCGCACTCTCCTTCCTTCTCTCTCTTTATCTCCTTCTCACTCCGTCTCTCCTTTGTCTTTCTCACTCTCACTCACTTCCTCCCTTTCTTACACCCACTCTCTCTCCCCCCTCTTTCCTTCATTCTCTTTACTATTACTTTTTCTCTTTCATTCTGTCTATCTCGAACTCTCACTCTCTCCCTCATTCTTCTTGCTCTCTATCTTTATCTCTCTCTCAAACATTATCTCACTCCATTCTCCATCTCTTTTTGCCTTTTCCTGTCTCTCTCTCTACATTCTTTATCCTTCTCCCTCGCTTTCACTCTCCCTTCTTCAACCTATCTACCTCTTTCTCTCTTTCGTCAACTATCTCCCCCTCTCTTTCTCCCTCCTATCACTCTTTCACCGTTCTCTCTTCTCCCACTCTCTTTTCCCCATGTCATTGTATTTTTCGACTCTTCTTTTCTTCTTTCTATCTAGCTCTGACCCTTTCTATCACTCCCTCATTTCTTCTAGCCCCTTCTTTCACCCATTCTCTTCATCCCTCTCTCCCTCTTTCTTACTCCCTTCTCTCTTCACATACTCTCTCTCTCTCTCTCATTTTATACCTAATACTCACTCTTCTTTTATTCTCTCTCTACTCTAACTCACTCCCACCCACTCAATCTATCTCTTTTCTCATTACCTCTCTCATTTTTACTCTTTATTTTACTCTCTACCTCACTTTTGCACACCCTTCCTCCGTCTCTTCCCTCACACCTCTCTTATTCACACTCTCTCCTAGTTTCTCTTTTAATATCCCTACCTCTCTATCTATCACATCTTCTCTTACACTTTCTTCGATCTCTATCTTGCTTTTCCTCTATCTCTTTATTATGCTCTTTTCTCTCTCCTTCCCTCTCTTATTCTTACCCTCCCTTACTTTCTCACCTCTCTACCTCTTACTTACTCCCTCTCTTCTACTCCCTCTCTCACTCCCTCACACCCTCTCCCATTCACTATCTCCCACTCCTTTTACTTTCTCTTTAGTCAGTTATCTCTCTCCATCTTTATCTCTTGCTCCACCTTCTCCTTTCAAATCCTTTCACTTTATTATTCCCAATCTCTCTCTATCTCTCTCCCACTTCCTTCACGCTCTCCCTCTCTCACTCTTCTCTTACTCGTCGTTTTCTCTCTTTCTCTCACTTTCTTGATCTCTCTCACACTCTCTCTCCCTTTCTATACCTCTCTTCTTTCTCTGTCTCTCCCAAGCTCTCCCACTCTCTCCTCTTCTTTCGTTATCAACCTCTTTCTCCCATTGATTCTCCACCCTCCTCTCTCTCTTGCTTCCTCGCTATCTCTCTCCCACTCTCTTACCCTGTCTATCCCACCTTCTCAATATTTCTTCCCTCTCTTCCTCTTTCTCCCACACTTTATCCTTCCCTCCATGCCATTCTCTCTCTTTAGTGTGTATATATATATATTTCTCTCCCTAACTAGCTTTTTTCTCTCTCAACTCTCTCCCCCTTCTCTCACTCACTTTATCACTCTCAATCCCTTTCTCATTTGTTCTCTCTCTTCACTAACTCGTCCTTGTTACCTTCTTGTTGTCACTCTCCCTCTCTCTCATCCTCTCTATCCTCGTCTCTCTCTCTATAGCTCTTTCTCCCTCTCCCCTGCTCTCACTCTTGCGCTCTCTCTTTTACTTTATGTACCTCTTTTTCTCTCTTTCTTTCACTCTCTCTCACTTTAAATATGTCCTTTTGTCGCACCCTTGCACCTTTCTTTTCTTTACCTAAAATTCTCCTTCACTTTCTCTCTGGTTCTCTCCCACTATCTCACCCTTTAACTAATCTACCAAGTTCTCTCTCTTGCTCAGTCTACCTCTCTCTGCCTCTCTCTCTCATTATCCCTATTTCAAGATCTCTCTCCCTCTATCTCTCTTGCTTTTTAGTCTCACTTTCTCTTCTCTTACCCTATCTCACTTTTGTTTCTATGTCTCTCCATCTTTTACTATATTTTTCTCTATCTTCTCATTCTTACTCCCCCTTCTTATCTCTCTCTCACTCTTGCACTCATTCTCTCTCTCTTTCTCTCCTAATCTCTTTTTTTAACTCTCTCCCTCTCGCTCTCTCTCTTTGTCCCTCTCTCATACTATGCCTCCTTCTCTCCGCTTCTCTTACTTTATCTCTCTCACTATGTGTCATCTCTCCCACTTCTCTTATTTTCTATTTGGTTTATCTCTATGCGCTTTGCTCCAATTATGTAGCTCTCTTGCACCCACTCTCCCACCACCTCTCTTACTCTCTTTCAACCTCTCTCACCATCTACCCATCCTTCAGTACCTCTCACTCACACACAAAAACATTCACTCTCCCACCACCTCTCTTACTCTCCACTACTTCTTTCCCTCTCTCTACCTCATACTTCCCCTCTCTCTCTCATGTATTCTCTGTTTTTCTCTTTCCTCCCTCACCTCTGTCTCCCACTTTCTTGATCTCTTACTATCTCTTTGTCTCTCTCTTGCTCTCTCACCCTGAGTCCTATCATCTTGTTCTTTCTATATATTCTCTCTTTCTCCCTTTCTTTCTCTCTCACACACACCTTCCATATCTCTATCTTTATTTCTCTTACATATTTTCCCTCCCTCAATACCTCTCTCTCTCCCTCTCTCTAATTTTTTATCCTTCTCTCAATCTCACACACCCTGTCACTTGCTCTCTCTCTCTCTTACTCCCTCACCCTAGAGCTCTCTTTGTCTAGCTTATTGTCTCTCACTTTCTCTTCTCTTACCCACTCTCAGTCTCTCTCCATTTCCATCTCAGTTTCTTATATCTCTCTCCTCTCTCACTCTTCTCTATCTTTCTCCCCACTTTCTATCTCTCTCTCTCTCAATATTATTCTCATTCTATTTCTTTCTATCCCATTCTCATTTTTGAACTCCTCACTCTCCATCTCTCTTTCCCTCATGCTCTCTCTCTCTCCGTTTCTCTCTCACATTATGTCTATTCTTCTCTACCTCTTCTCCTTTTTTTGGCTATCTCTATACTTTGCTCCTACTATGTAGCATTCTCTCTCTCTCTCTCCATCACCATCACTCTCTATCTATCTATCTCTCTATCTCTCCCTTTCTCTCTCTATCTCTCCCTCTTACTCTCTCATTTTCTTTCTTCTCGCATGTTTTGTTCTCTCTCTCCCTCAAGCACACGCTCACTCTCTTTCAGTATTCACACAAGCACACACACTCTCTCTTTTGCCTTCTCTCTTTGCTCTCTCTCACCATCATTCACACACTCTCTCACACATTCTCTCTTTTATTTCTCTTACATTCTATCTCTTTTCTCTCGTTCTCTACCTCTCAGCGTCACTCGCCCCCTCTTTCACTCTATCTATTTCCCCATCTCTATGTTATATCTCTTTATCTCTTTATATCTCTCCCTCGCTCTCCCTCTCACTCGCTCACTCTTCTTTCTCCCCTTCTCTCTCTCATTTTCTCACTCTCACTTTGTGTCTTTTTCAACATTCTCTCTCTCTCCCTATTTATCTGTCTTAATTTTTCTTATCCCCTCCCTTTCTCACTCATGCACTCTCTCTCACTCTTTTCTTTCTCCCCCTCTTTCTCTCAGACACACACACTCCATCTCACACTTCTTTCTCTTACTTGCTTGCTCCCTCGATCTCTCTTCTATCTTTTCCTCTCACTCTCCCTCACTATCTCCCTATCTATCTCTTTATATCTCATTCTCTATCAATCTCTTTGATTGCACTCCCTTTATCCCTCTCTTTTGCCACTTTATCTATCCTGCCCTTTTGCTCACTCCCTTCTCTTATCATTTCTCTCTCGACTCCTCTCTTTCTCTTTCCTTCTCACTTCCAATAAGCCCCATCTTCTCTTTATTTCTCTCCTCTCTCAATTCCCCTCGATCTTTCTCAAACTCTATCTCCCCCACACTTCTCTCTCCTTTCTCACCCTCTATTTTTTATGTTTCTCATTCATTCACTCTTTCACACTCTTCTCTTTGGCACTCACTTTCTCTCCCCGCACTGTCTCTCACTCTTTCTCTTACTCTCTCTATCTCTCTCCCATTTCTTCCTCCCTCTCCAACTCTCCCTCCCACTCTCCCTCTAATCTTGATCACTCTCTCTCTTTCTTTCTCTCGATCAAACATTATCACTTTATCTCTTTCTCTTTCTCTCTCCCTCTCTCACTCTTTTGTTCTTCCCCTCAACTTCTCTTACTCCATCTTTTCTTCTCCTCTCTCTCTATTTTCTCTATCTCCATCTCATTCTCTTGCTTTCAATCTCTCACAATGTTTCTCTTATTCTCTCTCTCCCTCGTTTTTTCTCTCACCATCTGCTCACCCTTTCTATCAACAATATTCTCTCTCATTCTTCCTTTTTATCTCTTCTTTGGCTCTCTCTTCTCTCACTCATACATCCCCCTGTCTCACTCACTCACTTTCTTCTCTCATTCTTTGTTATTTCTCTCTCACTGTCCCACTTATTGCTCTCTCACCCACTTTCTCTAACCCTTTCTCTCCTCTGTCTCTCCTTTTCCATATCTCTCTATCTTGATATCTATTTTTCTCTCTATCTCATGCTACCTCTCTCACTTACTCGCTCCTTCGTCTCTCCAGAATTCATCTCCCCCTCCATCTCACTCTAACTCTCCTCTCTTCCTTTCTCCCTTTCTTCTTCACTCTCTCTTTCACTGTCTCTTGTCTCACTCTCTCTCTCCCTACTTTTGACACACAAGCATTCTCTCTTAATCTCTCTCTTTTGTTTCTCCCTCTCACTCTCTTCACTCGCTTGCTTGCACTCTCTCTCTCCCTCACTCTATCTATATAAATCCCTCTTTCCTCCCTTTTTATATTTCACCACCTTTTTGTCTCCCTCTCCCTCCCTTCCTCTCCCACTCTCAATTTTTCCCATTTTTCTCTTCCTTCCTCTCTTCTTCTTTTTCTTTCTCTCACCCGCTCTCTCCCACTTTTCTCTAATCTCTCTCACTTCCTCTATCCCGCTCCCATTCTCTTTCACTCCCTCACTTTTCTCTCTCTCCTGCTTTCTTTCACTCTCCCTCTCCTTCTCTCTTCTCCACATCTCTCCTCTTTAAACTCTATCATTATTCTCCCTCTCTATGGATTCCTCAATCTAACTCTCTCCATCTCTCATTCTATCTATCCCTCTGAACTTATTTTTATCTCAATATCTTCCTCCCTCTTTCTCTATCCCTCTCTCCCTCTCTCTTCTTCCCTCCCTCTATCTCTTATATAATCTTGGTCACTCTATCTCGCGCTCTCTATATAGTGAGAAAGGTTGAAAGAGAGTGAGAGATGGTAGGAGAGTGGGTAAGAGAGAGACTAAATAATAGGAGCAAAGGATAGAGAGATAGACCAAATAAAAGTAAGAGAAGCGGGACAATGTAGGAGAAGTGGGAGAGAAGAAGAGGCATAGTACGAGAGAGAGGCACAAAGAGAGAGAGTGAGAGGGAGATAGTTAAAAGGAGATTGGGAGAGAAAGATAGAGAATTAGATCAAGAGCAAGAGAAAAGTAGAAAGGGGGAGTAAGATATAGATAAGTGAGAGAGAGATACAAAAAATAGAGAGGCATAGAAAAAGAGACTGAGATAGGGCAAGAGAGGAAAGAGACCTAGAGAGAAGGAGAGGGAGAGAGAGAGGCAAAGAGAGGCAGAGTGAGAAAGAGAGAGAACTAAGGAGATTTAGTGAGGAGGAGGGACAAAACGAGAGAGATAAGTGAAGGAGAGTTTAAGGTAAAGATAAAAAAGGTGCAAGACTGAGACAAAAGGACAAAGTTAGAGTGAGAGAGAGTGAGAAGAGTGAAAGTGTGGAAGAAAGAGAGACGGAGATTAGAGTGTAAAGTGGGACAAAAAGATCACAAATGAGGGTGAGGAAAAAGGGAGGAGAAGAGAGTGAGAACACAAGAGAAAGGGGAAGAGAGAGAAGAAGGGGTAGGAAGAGAGAGGAATAAGGAGAGAGGGGGAGAGGGAGAGAGGAGCAAGAGAGAAAAAAAAGGGAGGAGGTGAGAGAAAGATAGAGAGACTGATAGAGTAAAAGGAGAGAGTGGAAGAAATAAGAAATGATAGAGAAAGAGGGAGAAAGAGATAGAGATATATTTATAGAGAGAGCAAGAAAAGAGTGGGGATAAAAGTAGAGAGAGCAAGAGACAAAGAGAGAGAAAGAGGAACAAGAGAGAGAGAGATAGAGCTCTCTCTCATTTCCTCTCCCTCTCTCTGTCTCTCTCAATCTCACTCTCTTCTCTCTATTCTCTATTTATCTTTCCATCTCAGTCTCTCTCTTGTAATTCTCTCTTCTCTCTTCTCTCTTGATCTCTTGTTATTCTCCTTTAATCTCCTCTTACTCTCTCATTATTTCATTCTCTCCTTCTCACGCTTATTATCTCTCGTTCTCTACATCTTCTCTCTTCCAAGCTCTTTATTCTTTTATCACTCACTCTCCCTCTCTTATCCTTTCCTTGCTCTCTCCTATCTCACCTCTTCTCTCAGTTTCCATTTCTTCTTCTCTCTTCTTATCTCTTTATCATTATATGTCTTCTTTAAACTCTATCTCTCACCTCCCTTCTCTCGCTCCCTTATCTCTCTTGCTCTTATCTCACTCAGTTACTTTTTCTCTCCATCACTTTTATTTCTCTCTATCTCTCACTCTTTCTCTCTCTTACTCTTTCTCCCTCTCTCTCTCTCTCACTCTCTCTATCTCCCTTTCTGTCTACGGCTCTCACTCTTTCTCCCTCCCTCTCCCTCTTTTACACACTCTCTTTCCCTCACTCTTCAACACCCTCTGACTCATCTCTCGTTCAGAAAACTCTCCCGCTCTCACCTCTATTTCTCTCCTTTTATCACATTATCTTCCTCTCACACAAATTATCTCTCTCCCTTTCCTATCTCTCCCACTCTCTCTCGCACTCTTTTTCTTCTCTCACTTGCACCCACTCTCTTGCCTCTATCTCACTCTCACTATAACTCACCACTCTCTTTCCCTCACCCTCTCTCACTATTTATTGCCATGTCTCTCTCTTTCTTCCTTTTTTTATTGTTTCTTTGCCACCCTCCTTCCTTTTCTCTCCCACTTATCCTATTTCTTATTGTCTCTCCCTCTTTATCTCTATCACTCTTACTTTTTCCCCTATCTTTCCATCACTTCCTTTATCTCTCTCCCTCTCACTCTCCCCTTCCTCTCTCTCTCCCCCTCTCTTTCTCTATCACTTTCTTCCTCACTTTTTTGCCCTCTCTCTTATTGTGTGTCTCTCTCACAAAAACTCTCTTGTCTCTCCCAATCGCATAATTACTACCTTTATTTCAAGTTCTCCCTCTTTCTTACTCCCTCCCTCATTCTCTTTCCCTCTCATAATTCCTCACACACTCTCTCCCTCTCTTTGCCTCTCTGTCTCTCTCACTTTCCTCTTTCTTTTTCTCTCTATTGCTTTATATCTCTCACTTTTTCTTCACTTTTTTTCTTCTTTCAAACTTTATCTCTCTTACTCACTTTTCGCTATCTCATTGCCCTTCTCGATCACTCTCTTGCTCTCGCTCTTGGAATCTCTCTTGCACACACTTTCATTCTCATTTTTACTCTCTCCCTCACCATCTCCATCTCCATCTCTCTTTCTATCTTCTTATTTTTCTCTTTCACTCTATGTTTCATCTTCTCTCGCTTCTCTCCTGCTCTTAGTTTATATCTCTTATTTTTGTTCAGACTATCTAGTTCATCTTACCCTCTCTCTCCCTATCACTATCTAACTCTTTCTTTTACCCTCCTAACTCTCTCTCGCTCTAACTTTTTCTCTATATCTCTCATTCTCACACACACGCACACTGTATCTTACTCTCAGTTGTCTCTTATTCACTCTCAGTCTCTCTCTCTCACCCTCTTAGTCACTCTCTCTCACTGTCTAGTTCTCTCTCTCTCACTCTCTCCTCCCTCTCTCTCCCGCCCTCCCTTTTAGTATCTCACTCCCTCCCACAGTACCTTCCCTTCCCCTCTCTCCCTCTGTCACTCTCTCCTGCTCCTTACTTCACTATTCTACCTACCACATTTTCACTTCATCTGTTTTCTTGCCTCCTTTCCTCCCTCTGCTCTCTCTATCCTCTTTCTCCCTATATTTCTCTCCCTTTTTTCTCTCTCTTCCCCTCTTTTACTCCCACTCACTCTCCCTCCCTCTCTTGCTTTCTCAACTCTCTCTAGCTCTTTCTCACTCACTCTCTCTCCCTCTCTTTTGCTCCCTCTATCATAATCTTCATACATCTCTTTATCACTCACTCTACATTCCTCTCTCTCTCTCTCACATCCTCTTTAACACTTTATTACATTCTCCCTCCCATTCTCCCTCCCTCTCTCTCTTTCTCTCTCTTTTTTTCTCTCTTTACATCTCTCTTACTCTTACTCTCTCCCTCTCTACCTCTCTCCCACTCTCTATCTTCCTCTCTCTCCCTTTCTCTCTATCTCTTTATCTCTCTACCTCCCTTTATCTACTAACACCATCGCAACCTCCCTCTCTCGCACTCTCTGTCTTCCCTCACTCTCTCTTCTCTGTCTCTCTCTTTCTCTCTCCTTCTATCTCGCTGACACACTTCTCTCTTGCTTGCTCTCACTCTTTCGATTGTTCTTCATCCTCCTCTCTCTATCTCTCTCTATAATACTCTCTATCCTCTTTCTCCCATCTTATCTCTCTTTCGCTCTCTCTACCACTATCTACCTCCTTTTACTCTCTCTCACCCTTTATCTACATATCTTTATCTCTCTCTCATACTCTCTACCCTCTCTCTCTCTTCATAACTATCTCTCTCTCCCCCACTATCTACCCACTCTTAGTCTCTCTTCACCCTTGTGCTTCTTTCAAGCTCTCACTTACTCTAACTTCCTCATGCTTTCCTCTTTCTATCTTTTTTCTCTCCCACCCTGTCCCACACTCTATTTCTTTCTTGCTCACACATATCTTTACCTCTCATACTATATTTTTTACCTCCCTCTCCCTCCTCCCCCTCCCTCCCTCCCTCACTCCCTCCCTCTCTTTTCTTTACCCCTCCATGTTTGCATTCTCTATTTCTCCCTTTCTCCCTTTCTCTATCCCTTTTCCTTTCTTGATCTATTTTTCACTCTCCTTTTCTCTCTATCTCTCCCACTTAAATGCTCAGTGTTGTCTCTTTCTCACTCCCTTTCTCTAGCCTCCCTCCCTCTCTCCCAATATCTCTCTCACTATCACTCCTATCTTTCCTCTCTCTTTATCTCTCACCCTTACTTTCTTGCTCTTTCTTTCCAATCCCTACTTCACTACCTCTATCTCTCTCTCTTTCTCTCTATCACTTCCCTCCCTCGCTCCATCTCTCCTCTCTCTTTTTCTCTCTCCCCCTTCTTCTTTCCCTCTCTTACTCTCTTACTCAATATTTCTCCTTCACCCACTCTTGCTTTCTCTTCTCTCACGCTCTCTCCTCTCTCTACCACTCATGCTCTCTCTCTTAATCTCCCCTCCAATCTTTATCTCTTACTCTCTTTATTCACTCTTTTATTACTCTATTTCACACTCTCTCTCACTCTCGCATTCTCTATATTTGTTTATTTTCTCTTCTCACTATGTCCCTCCCTCTCTCCCTCTTCGCTCTCTTTCTCCGTCTCTCTCTACATCTTCTTACTCCCTCTCCCTTACTATCTCTGTCTCTCTCCCTCTATTCTTCTCTCTCTGTCCCTCTCCCAATCTTTATCTCCCTTCCTCCCTCTCCCTCCCTCTCTCTTGGCCCATCTACCTCCCTACATTCCCTCTTCCACCCCATCCCTCCCTCTCTCTCCAACTGTCACTTGCCTCTCTCGCTCTCATATCTCTTTTTATCTCTCCCTTACTCCGTCTCTCTTCTCTCTCTTGCTCTCTCTCACACTCTCTCCTGTTATTTATCTCTTCCTTTCTCTCTCCTCATCTCTCTATAAAAATATCTATCCTCTTAGAAATGTCTTCCTCTCTCTATATCTCTTTCTCCCTCTCTCATACTCTCTCACCTCCACGTCTTGAGCTTTATTTCTTTCTCTTTTCATCTCTTCCCTCCCTCTCTAAATATCTTTTTCTCTCCCTCTCTCCATCTCTCTCAATCTTACCTTCTCCCCATATCTCTCTTTCTCTCTTGCTCCGTCACATGTCCTCTTACTCTCACTTTTCTCACTCTCCCACCCTCCATCTCTTTCTTACTCTGATGCACACTCTCTGTCTCTATCCCTCTTGCTCTCTTTTCTTTCATTCCCTTCCTCCCTCTCTCTATTTTGTCTCTCTCCCTTTTTTGACTTCTATCTCTCTTTCTCTATCTCTCTTCCTCTCTTGCTTTTTGTTTCGCTTCATTTTCTCTTTATCTCTCACACACAACACTTTATGTTCTATAACTCCCTCTTTCCCACACTTCCTTCTACTCTCTCTTCTCATGCTCTCTCGTCAGATGTTCTTTCTTCATATGCACCCTGATCTCTCTCTCTTGCACCTCTTGCTCTTCCTTCTCTTTTTCATCTCTCTGTTCGCTCGCTCCTTCATCACTGTATCATTTCTTCTTTCTCTTTATAGCTCACGTACTCTCTACTTCTCTCTCTCCTCCCTCGCACCTCTCTCTCCCTCTCTGTTGATCTCTTACACTCTTTAATATGCATAAAATGAAGATAGGACTGTGGGGATTGTTGTTCCAATTAGAAAAACTTGACGTTCTAAACCAAAATTGAAAGAAATTAATGGAAATTCATATGAGATGCATGAAACAACATAAGAAAATCATCCCAAAGCTAGATCAAACAGAACTAAAGGTGGAACCTCGCGGTAAAATGAATGGATGGAGATAAACCTTGACCCAATGCTCAATGCAAAAAAGAACTTTGGTATAAGACCTTCACCCTAAGCTTGACACGAGGAAAGAACCTTGGTAGACGCCACAAATGGGGTGGAAATCCGCTTGATAAGTCGTTGAGCGATGGCCAAGAGTTCAGCTGTATCCTTAGGAAACCATGGGAAACAACCCAAAAGCAAGTTTCTGCCAAAATTCAAAGTCTTTTTTCTCATTTGAAGTAAGGCCTATATTTAGGCTAAAGCTTACAAGCAAGAAAGAGAAGATAAAATATCTTCTAGAACAAAAAATAAACTACATCAAGTTGGCATGCAAGGTATTATTAAACAATAATAAAAAGAAGAAATATCCAGCCATAATAATATGACTCATTTATCCTTGGGCTTTGATTAAGTTGACAAATGTTCATGGCTATTTCTTCTTAAAACCCCATGTATGGCTTGAGTTCAAGTCTCCTAGACTAATCCATTAAGAGCTTCTTTAATCCTCCCTCTTTCCATCTCACCTTTTTATTATTTTTTGTGTCCCTCCCTCCATCCTTCCCTCTGTTGCTCTCTTGTCTCCCTCACTCTCTCTTCATTTTGTCACCTTATTTTTCGATCTCCTTCCTCTTTTGCTTTATGTTCAATGCAATTTGTCTCTCTATCTTTCAAGCTCAGTAGGTCACTTCTACACTCTTCTCTCATTTTAGTAGGTGTATCTCTCTCACTCACTTTTCTGCACTCGCTCTGTCATAATTTCCTACTATCACTCTCACTCTTCCTCCCTTTTCCCTTCTTGCTAAATTTTCTCATGCTCTATAATGTCTCTAATTCTATCTCTCTCCCTCTCTCTCTTGCATCTTTCCTGCTATCTTGCATCTTTCTCCCTCTTTCTCTCTGTTGATCACGTACTCTTTGGTTCTCTCTATCCTCTCTCTCAGCTCTCTCCCTCTCTCAATCTCCTACACTCTCTCTGTCTCTCTCTTGCTCTCTCTCACTCTCTCTCCCGACTCAAGCATAATAAAGTGCTAGAGATAAATTGAGATAGAGAGAGATGAAAGATAAAAAAAAGACAGATTGAAAGATTAAGAGTGGAAGAGATTAATTGAGGGAGTTGGAGAGAGAGAGGAAAAGTGACAGCAAGAAAAGTGAGTGAGAAAAAGAGGGATAAAGTGGGAGGGAATGAGCAAGAGAGGGAGAGAGAGGGGAAATGAGGGAGAGAGATATATAGGAGAGATAGACGGTGGGAAAGAGAGCTAGAGAGTGAAAGAAAGAGTCAAAGAGAAAGAAATAGTGAGAGAAAGAGAGAAATAAGTGTGGGAGAGTGAGATAGAGAAGAGAGGGTGATAAAAAATGTAGAAGGTAAGAGAAGTGTGAGTGATACAGAGAGAGTTTGTAAGAGAGAGGGAGAGATTTAGGTAGAGGGAGAGTGGGATGGAGAGGAAGGGAGAGGAGGGGAGGACGAAATGGGAGAAAGGTAGAGAGGGTGGGAGCTAGAGGAGCAGAAGAAGATAGGCAAATGAGACATAGACATGGAGAAGAGATAGTGGGAGAGAAGAGAGGGGAGATAGTGAGACAAAGAGGGAGAAAGGGAGCAGGAGAGAGGGAAGAGGGGGAGAGAGAGAGAGAGAGAGAGAGAGAGAGAGAGAGAGAGATGTGTTACAAGGATAATGAGATAAAGAAGGAGGGAGAAGTGCGGGAGAAAGAATGACCCAAAGGGAGAAGGATAAAGGAGGTAGCGATAAAGTTAGAGAGAGGACAAGGAAGTGAGAAAAAGAAAGAGGGAGAAAGATTTTTGTGGTGGAGAGAGAGTGGGAACTAGAAATATAAAAGTAAGAGAGAGAATAAGGAAATGAGAGAAGAGTGTGAGGGATAGATAGAGTATGTGAGAGAGATGGGACAGAAAGAGTGCGTGTGTGCATGAAGGAGAGGAAGAGAGAGTGAGAGAGGGAGAGAGAGGGAGAGACGAAGGAGATATAGTAAGAGAGAGTGATAGAAAGAGAGAGGGAGAGGAATGAATGAATAAGGATAGAATGATGGGGGAAATAAAGAGAGCTAGGGGAAGCAGAGAGGGAGAGGAGAGAAGAGAGAAGAGAGAGTAAGTAAGAGAGAACACAAGGGAGGCTGTGAGATATCAAGATAAAAATGGGGAGAAAGAGAGAGTGAGAGAGAGTAATACAGAGGGAACAACAAGAGAGAAAAGTGAAAGAAACAAGAGAGAGAGAGAGATAATAGTAGTGAGAGAGGGCAAAGAAAAAGAGAGAGAATGTGGGTAAATATCAATAGAGAGAACAAAAAGTTGGAGACTAGAAAGTGAGGGAGGAGTGAGATAAAGGGATAGAGAGCTAGAGAAGAAGTGACAAGAATGAGAGATATATAAAGGTGAAGAGAGAGACGAAGGACCAAGTAAAGAGAGATTGAGAGAGATGGAATGGATGTAAGAGAGAGAAGAGAACAAGAGAAGAGAGAAAATGGAAAGAGAAATATAGGAAAATGTTTAGAGAGAGGGCGATCGAGATGGAGAGGGAGAAAGATAGAGGAGAATAGTGTGGTAGAGAGCCAATGAGGGGGCGAGAGAAAATAGTGAGAGAGATTGAGAACAAGAGAGTGAGAGAGAGGGAGAAAAATCAAAAGAGCAAGAAAATTTTAGGAAGAGTGAGCCATGGAGAAAAGTAGAATGAGAGAGAGGGAGAGACAAGTAAGAGTGTGTGTAAGCATAAAACGAGGGAGTGGGAGGGAGAAAGAGAGATGGAGGAAGGAAGATGTAGGGAGGGAGAAATAAAGAGTGTGTTTGCGTGTGAGACAGACAGAAAGTAAGAGGATAGAGAGAAATAAAGGAGAGTGAAAGTAAGAAAGCAAGAGAGGGAGGGAATGAGAGAACAAGAGAGTGGGAGATACGGGGTGAGAGAGAAGTGGGGAGAAAACATGAGAGTAGTTGAGCAAGAGAGAGAGGGAGGGAAAGAGGGAGAAAGAGAGAAACGAGAGGAAGGGGGAGAGGGGGAGTGAGAGGAAGCGAGGGAGAGAAACATAAAGAGAGATGAGAGACATGAAAGGAGAGAGGGGGTTATAGAGATGGAGTGGGGGGAAGATTGAGCATGTTGGGGAGCGATAGATAAATAATGTGAAAGATTGAGAGCGTGATAGAGAGAGGCAGAGATGGAGAGATAGAGGGGGAGAGTGAGATAGAGGATGAAGAGAGAGATAGAGATAAAGGGAGAGAAGGAATAAGAGAAACAGAAATTGAGGAGTGTTACAGGGAGGGCAAAATGAAGGGAGGAACACACTGAGACAAGAGAGATTAAGAAAGGAGTTGGAGGGAGTGAGGGGGAAGAGTGAGGTATAGAAATAGAGGGTTAGAAAAGAGTAAGATAAAGAAGAGAGAGAGAGGAGAGAGGATAGAGGAGAGAGGGAGAGTGATCAAAAGTACTCGAGGGGGCTGAGAGCATGAGAGAGTGAGACAGAAGAGAAAGAGATGGAGAGACACAAGAGAGAAGAGAAAGCTAGAGGAGAGTAAGTGAATGAAAAGATAGTGGGAGAATGATAGAAAGGGTGAAATATATTTACTAAAGAGAAAGATGGAAGGAGAGAATGATAGGGATAGAGTAAGAGAGAGGAAGAAAGGGAAAGAGAAAGATATGAAGAGAGGAATGGAGGGATGAAGGGATGAGAGAGGGAAAGAAAGGGAAGGAGTCAAAGAGTAAGAGATATATAGATAGAGTGGAGGAATAGGTGAGAGGGCGAGAGAGATTGAGGGAGAGAGACTGAATGAGCGATGGAGGGAGAGAGAGAGAGAGAAAGTGTGCGAAAGAGGAGAAAGAGAGAGAGCGAGTGTGCGAGAGCAGAGAAAGAGAGAGAGAGAGAGCTAGATTGAGTAAGATAGTTAAAGAAAGAAGCGCTAGAGAGAGGGAAAGAAAATGATGGAGTGATAAAGAGAGAGTGAGGGAGGGAGGGAGAAAAAGAGAGAAAAAAGTGTGAGGGATATAGAGTGAATGAGAGGAGCAAGAAGACAGAGTAAGAGAAAGAAGAGAGTCATAGCGAGGCAAAGGGAGGCGATGAGTGAGAAAATGAGAAGGGAGAGCAAGAGAAGAGAGAGAAAGAGATAGTGTGTGTGAGAGATAGTAGACCTAGAGAGGAGAGAGAGAAGAGAGTGTAAGATAGGGAAGGATAGACATAGATACAATAGAGAAGCGAGAGAAATTGAAGAGCGGGCTAGGGAGTGGAAGAGGCACAAATACAATAATAATGAAACATAGAGAGAGTGACATAGTGGAGAGAAGATAAAGTTGGAGAGAAGGAGAGAAAGAAGAAGAGATAGAAAGGAATGGATGGTGGGAGCAAATTAGAGATATGATGAGAGCGAGAGGGAGGGGTGGCAGAGGAAGAGGGGGAAGAGATGAAGAGAAAGAAAGATGTGAGAGGGAGGAACAAAAAATGAGGGAGTTAGAGTAAGCGTGGGAGTGAGAGAGAAAGAGATTAAAAGAGGGACCAGAGAGAGATATGGAGAGAAGGAGAATGAGCGGGAGAGATGGAGTGATATAGAGCGACTTAAGAGAGAATGAGATAAGAGAGAAAAGATTTAAGAGAATTACAGAGATAATGTGAGCGTGAGAGATTCGCGATAAAGAGAGAGAGAGAGAGAGAGAGAGAGAGAGAGAGAGAGAGAGAGAGAGAGAGTTAAACATGGTGAAAGAGCAAGTAAGAGAGAGGAAGAGAGATGGAGAGAGCAAAAAAGGAGAGCAAGATAAGATTTAAATAGAGAGGGAGAGACAGAGAGAGAGGGAGATAGAGATGCAAAGTGAGCAAGCTAGAGAAAGAAATATAAAGAAGAGCTAGAGAGAGATAATAATAGGGGAGAGAGTAAGAGAGCTATTGTGAGCATGATTTCAAGTGAAAGAAAGCTAGAGAGTGAGTAGAGCAAATGAGAAACACATAGAAAAATAGAGACAAAGGGAGAGAAAAAAGAGAGAGAAGAATGGTAAGAGATTGAGAGAGGGAGAGAGGAAGAGTGAGAGATATACAGAGAGAAAATAAGATAGAAATTGTAAGGGTGAGAGAGGGAGAAAAAGTGGTGAGGGTTAAGTGTGATGGAGGGAGAAGAGGGAGAGAGAAAATGAGAGAAAAAAATGTGGGAAAGCAAGAGGGATAAAGGGAGAGAGATGCAAGAGAGAGAGGCAGGGAGAGATCGAGGGAGGGGGATTGGGAGAGGGCGACAGATGGAGGGATGGAGAGACAACAAGAGAAAGGGGGAGAGATTGAATGTGTGTTCTTAAGGGAGTGAGAGATATAGAGCGAAAGAGATAGAAAGATGATTAAGATAGTGAGATAAAGAGAGAAGTGTATGCGAGATTTAACAAGAGTGAGAAAGCTGAGAGGGAGATAATACGGAGCCAGAGAGAGGGACGGTAACAAGAGAATATAGTTTGGGAAGTGGAAGGATAGAAGAGACGGAGAGGAGGTTAAGAGGCAAAAAAGAGGAGGGAGAGCAGAAGGGTAAAGGAAAGAGAGAGATGCAAGAGAGAAAAGGGAGAAGAGAAAATTAAAGAAGTGAGATTGAGAAAGAGAGTGAAATAAAGAGAGAGAGAGAGAGGAGGGAGAAAATGAAGGAGAGAGAGCATGAGAGAGATAGTGAAGAGAGAGGGAGAGGGAGACGGAGAGGGAGAGGGAGAGATTGGGAGAGAGAATGATAGGGATAGAGAATATGATGAGTGAGGGAGAAAGAGAGAATAGAAAGAGTGACACATAAGAGAGAGAGATAAGAGAGGAAGAAGAAAATGATATAGAGAGTGAGATAAGTGAAAAAAGACAGAGACTAAGAAAAGGTGTGAAGGGAAGAGAGAGGGTGAGAGATAGTAAGGAGGTAAGAGTAGGGATAGAAAAGAGAAAGAAATAATAAAAAGAGGAGAAAGATAAGAAAGAGGGAGGGAAAAAGAGAGAGAGAGAGAGAGAGAGAGAGAGAGAGGAGAAAGATGAAGGGAGTTATGAGGGAAAGCAAGTGAGACCAAGCTAGATGAAAGAGAGAGAAAAAGAGAGACAAGAGTGAGAGTGAGGAGAAGGTAAGAGTAAGCAAATACGACATAATAAAGAAGAAAGAGGTAAGAAAGGAGGGATGGAGGGGTGAGAGAGAGGGAGGAAGGGTGGGAGTTTGAGAGGGATAGAACGATAGAGAGAGTAGATGGAGGTGGAGAGAGTGAGAGAGTGAAAAGCTCGAGAAAGACAGAGAGAAGGAAAAGAATGAGAAATAGAGAGAAGAGATCCGTGAGAGAGCTAAAAAAAGAGTGAGATGCAGGGAGAGAGTGAAAGAGATGAGAGTGAGAGAGAGAGAGGGATGAAAGCATGTCTGAGAGTGAGGGAGAAAGTATGAGAAAGAGACAGAGGGAGGGTTTCAGAGAGAGAAAGGGTAGGACTAACGGAGGGTATGAGAGATTGTTGGGAGGGAAAGAGGCTGAGAGAGAGAATCGTGTGAGAGAGAAGAGAATGGAGAGATTGAGGAAGAAGAAGATAGAATGAGTGAGAGAGTAGGTTAGAGATAAAATGAATGAGGTGGAGAGAGGGAGAGAGTGAGAGAGAGAGTTAGAGAGAGAGAGAGAGAGAGAGAGAGAAATGAGAGAAGAGTGGGATGGAGCGGGAGGCAGAGAGTGGGAGTGAGGGAGATAAATAGAGTGACAGAGAGACAAATAGAGAAAGAAGGGAGAGTCAGTGAGCGGTGAAAATAGAAAGAGTGAGGGATAGAGTTAGAGAATGAGTTAAAGATTATGATGGACAGAGAGGGAGAACGTGAGGTCATAGGAACAAGGAAAGAAAGTGGAGGAGAGAACGAGGAGGGAGATAGAAAGTGAGAGTGAAAAACAAAATAAGACAGATATTGCAAGGAAGATAGAGAGAGTCTGGGAGACATAAGAGGGAGAGGGAGTGTAGCAGGGGTTGGGGGAAATGGATCAAGATGGAGGGATGGGGGAAACTCGAGGGAGAGAGACAAAATGTGTGAGAGAAAGAGAGAAAGAGTGAGAAAGGGAGGGAGAGAGAGAAAGTTAGGGAGGGAGGCTATGAGAGAGACTAGAAAATGAGGGGAGGTAAAGAAGAGAGAGAGAAAGTTAGATAAATGAGAGAGAGACATATAAAGATAGTAACGAGACATAGAGCAAAGGTGTTAGAGGTAGTGAGGGAGAGAGAAAGATTGAGAGAGAATGAGAAAAAGATTGTTAGTGAGTGAGCAAGATAGAGGGAGAGGGAGGGCACAAATTGAGAGAGCTAGAGGAATAGGTGGATATATTTAAAGAGAGTGGAAGAGAAAAGGAAGACTACAAAGGGAGAGAGTGATAGAGATAGAACAGAGAGTGAGAGAGAAAGGTAGATATGGAGAGATAAGGAGAAATAGAGATTATGAAAGGGAATGAGAGAATAAGGTACATAAATTTAAAGAGAGAGAAGAAGAGTGAGATTGGCATAGAGAGAGAAAGAGCCGTAGAGTGAGTGAGAAAATGTTAAGGATGAAGAAAAACTTGGTTAAATCCTCACTCTCCTTCCCTTTCTTTCTCTCCCTCTCATTTTCCTCTTCACTCTTCTCTTCCCTCTCGTCCCCTCTATCCCTCACTCTATGTCCATCCCTTCGCTCTCCTTCCCTCTCTCTCCATCACTCTATCTCTCTCCTCTATCTTGCTCACTCGCTCTCTCGTTACCTTGACTCTCCTGCCATCTCTCTCTCTACTCTAACACTAAGCTCTCTTTCCTTCCTTTTCTCAATTTCTCTTTATCCTCTCCCTACCTCTCTCTCACGTACTCTCTTGCTCTTCTCTCTCTTGCTCTCTCCCTCACCATACCTCTCTCTATCTATTTCTTTTGCTCTTTCTTTCTTTTTCTTTATACTTCTGTCTCTCTCTCCCTGCAACCCCCCTCTCTCGGTCTCTCTCATTTTCATTTTTATTTATTTCTCCCTCTCTCACTTTGTGTCTATCCTTTTCTCTCTCCTTTCCCTTTCTCTCCCACTTTCCTCACTCTTCCTCACTTCTTATACCTATCTCTATCTCCTTTCTCTCGCTCTCCCTTCTCTCTCCCTCTCGCCCTCTCTTTTTCTCTATCACTATCTTGTCCACTCTTTTATTCTTATCCTCTCTCCTCCTCCCACTATCACTCTCTCATCAATGTCTGTCCATCACTTTTAATCTTCTCACACCTCTCACTCTTCTCTCTTTCTCTTTCTCATACACATTCTCTTACTCACACATTTCTTATCTATATCTCCAATTCTAATCCCGCTCTTTCTCTCTTCCTCTCTCCCTCTTTCTCGTTTACTGTCTCCATTTTTCACACACTCTCTCTTGTTCTCTATCCCTTTTTCTTGTGCTCTCTTTCTTGCTCTATTCCCACTCTTCTTATGCTCTCTTTGAAAAATTTATCTCTATCACTTTCTCCTTCTTTCTCTCTATCATTCACGGACTCTCTGCTTCTCTCTCTCGCCTATCTCTCATCTTTCTTTTTGGTCTATCTCTCCACACTTATGCTCCTATTATGTTGCTCTCTCTCCCTCTTACTCTTCTCTCTTTCTTGCCCTCACTATCACTCTATATCAATCCATCAATCTCTCTCAATATCTCTCTTTTTCTCATTCTCTCTCTATCTCTTTCCATCCCACCCACCCTCTTTTTCTCTCATTTTCTATTACCTCTCCCTTCTTCTCTCACTCCCTCTTTCTCTCTTTTTTTCTCCCTCCTGCCGTTCTCTCTCACAGTATTTACTTATCCATTCTCCTTCTTCCTCTGTTGCCCTCTCTCTTCTCTCTATCTCTTATTCACCTCCTTTCTCTCTCACTTTTTCTACATCTCTTAATCTCTATCTTCCTCTCATTTCCACTACTTCACTTCAGCTCTCTCCCTTATTCTCCCTCTCGATTTCTCTCTTACACAGTCTCTTGTTCACTCAAATCTCTCTCACCCTTTCTCTCACTCACCCTCTCTCTTTCTCTCTTTTTCTGTTTGTCTATCTTTCGTTCTTTCTCTTTCGTGGTCTCACTCTCTCCCTCTCTCTTTCTATATTTCTCTCTCACACAAATACCTTCCTTATCTCTATCTCCATTTCTCCGTCTTTCTGGCACACTTTATGATTCTACTTCTATCTCAACCATTTATCGCTTCTTTAAGATTAAGAAAGTGAGAGTTAGAGAGATGGAGAATGATAGAAAAGTGCAAGAGAGAGAGGTGGAAAGGAAGATAGAGAAGAGAGAGGTAAGAGTCAGACAAAAGAAAAAAATGTGAGAAAGAAAGATAAGAGAGGTAGCTGAGAGATGGGCAAGAGCTAGAGAGGAAGGGTGAGAGAGAGTGTGATTTAGACATGGAGAGAAAGAGGTAGGGAGTGAGAAAGAAGTGTAAGAAAGAGAAGAGAGTGCAAGAGGGAGATATAAAAAGAAAGAGAGAGTTAGAGAGCAAATGAGGGGTGAGATAAGTGGGAGAGGGTGGAGAGATATAGATAAAGGGCGCAAGCAAAAGAGTGTGTGAGAGAGAACCTTAAGTGAAGCTAAGATAATAAAGAAAGTGAGACAAATAGAGATGAAGAGAAGACAAAGATAGATAGAGATGTAGAGACGGTGAGAGAGAGATTAAGACGAAGATAGAAAGAACAGTGAGAGAGACAAATATTAAAAGAGAGATAGATAGAGAGAGTCAAATTCAAAGGATAAAAGAGAGGGAACGAGGGAGAAGAGTAGAGAGATGGGAAGAGAGATAATAAAAAGTAAGTTAAATAAGAGAGAGTGACAGAAGATAATAAATATTAAAAGATGGAGAGTGAGTGATATAGAGAGGAAGAGAGGGGGGGGAGAAAATCATAAAAAGATAAAGATAGAGAGAGAGAGAGGGAGAGGGAGAGAGGATGCTATAGTAGTGGAAAGAGCGAGTTAGAGAGGGAGAAAAATAGAAAGCTATGTAGAGTGTAAGATATGGAAGAGAGAAATAAGGAGAGAGAGATAAATTGAGAGAGAAGAGAAAATAAGAGAGATAGGGCAAGCGAGAGATAGAGAGAAAGTGAGAGAGAAAGGAAGAGAGTGTCTATGAGATTGAGGAAGAAAGAGAGAAAGAGGGAAAGAGAGGGAAATAGAGGGAGAGAGAAATGGAGATAGAACTAGGGATAGTGTAAGAGAGAGTAATATGAAGATAGATAGAGAGAGATATATATAAGATAGAAGAAGAGGGGGGGAAGTGAGAAACCGAAGAGAGAGTGAGAGAGAGGGATGGAGAGATAAGAGAGATGGAAAGAGAGAGAAACATAGAAAAGAGGGTGGAAGAGTGAGCGTTGACAAATAGAAGAGAGAGAAAGATAAGTGATGGTATAAGAGAATGTAAGAGAGAAGAGGGAGAGAGCGTGAGAGAGGGAAGGATAGACAAGGCAAAAGGAGTGAGAAGTTTGAGAGGGAGGGAGGCAGTGAGAGAGGAGAGAAGGGGGGAGAGAAAAAGAAGAGAAAGTGAGAGAAGGACAGAAAGAGGGAAGAGAGTGATGGATGGAGGGAGAGAAAGGCCACGAGGGAGGAAGGAAGGGAGAGAGGATGAAGATAAAGAAAAAAATGACAGTGACAAGGGAGTAGGAGAAGAGAGGGAGTGAGAGAAGTAAGAGATAAGAAATAGAGAAGAGAGAGTAAGAGAGAGAGATCAGAGAGAACGAAAGGAAGTGTGAGACTAAGAAAGGGAGTGATAAAAAAGAAAGCTTTTGACTAGGAGAGATGGAGAGATAAGTAGAGAAAACCATAGAGTAAGAGAGGAAGAGAGATAGAAAAAAGAATAGATAAGTGTGGCAAGAGGGAGAGAGATTGAGATAAAGAGATAAAGATAGAGATGTTAGAGTGCATGACAGAAAGGGAGAGAGAGAAGTATTAAAGACAAAGAGGGAGAGAGTGAGAGAGAGAAAGAGAAAGAAGGGAAGAGCAGAGAAGAGAGAGATGAGAGCGAGAGAGGAGCATGAGAGATGGAGGAAGGAAAGGGAGAGAGAGAGTAGGGAGGGAGAGAGTGGAGGAGAGAGGGAGGCAGATAGAGATTGAGAGTTATAGAGAGAGCAAAGGAGGGAGGGAGTAATAATAAGAGAGAAAGAGAGCAAGAATGTTGTAGAGAGAGAAAAAAGAGAGGAAAGAGAGGGGAGGGAAAAGGTGAATAGCAAAATAAAGCACTAGGAAAAATGTGAGAGTGAAAGAGAGAGAAAATGAGAGAAATGAAAGAGCAAGAGAAGAGAGAGTGGAAGATAGAGGGGTGGGGATATTCAGAGATGGAGCATGAGAAGTAGAGAGAGGAGAGAGAGTGAGAGAGAGTGAAGGAGGGAGAGTGAGTGAGAGAGCAAGAGAGGAAGAGAGAGAAATAGGAGATAGAAAGAGAGAGAAGATGAATATAGCGAAAAAGAAAGAGGGATAAAAGGAGGGAGGGAACGATATAGCGAGAAAGAGAGAGATATATAGATAGTCTGTTAGGGATTGGGGAGAAAGGGAGGGATAGAGGGAGGGAGAAATGGAGATAGAGATACGAGTTGTGTTAGAGAGATTGAAATGGTTAGTTTGAGAGATTGAGAACATAAAATGATAAGAAGGAAAGAGAGCAAGAGAGAAGAGGGAGTGAGAGAGAGAAAGTGAGAAAGAGGGAGAGAAATAACTAGAGAAGAAAGAGAGAGAGAGAGAGAGAGAGAGAGAAATAGAGGGAGGGATAGAGAGTGCGACATAAAGAGGAGATAGTATGGGAGAGTGTCAGAGTGTGTAATGGGAGAGGAAGAGAGAGGGGGAGAGGAGGCATAAAGGAGAGCAGATAGAGAAGAGAAAGAAAGAAAGAAGTGGTAAGAGAGTGGGGAGAGAGAGATGGAGGGCATGAGAGAATGGAAGGGAGGAGAGATAGAGAAACTAAAAGAAGAAATGATAGAGTGATGAAGGAGTGAACGAAGGAGAGATGAGAAAGAGAAGGAAGAGCAAGAGGTGCAAGAGAGAGAGATCATAGTTCATATGAAGAAAAAACATGTGAAGAGAGAGCATGCGAAAATAGAGTGGAAGGTAGTGGGAGAGAGGGAGTAATATAACATAATGCTATTGTGTGTGAGAGATAAAGAGAAACTGAAGTGAAATATAGAGCAAGAGAGGAAGGGAGATAGAGAAAGAGAGAGATAAAATTCAAAAGAGGGAGGGACAAAGGGAATGATAAAAAAGAGAGCATGAGGGATAGTGACAGAGTGCATGCGAGCAAGAAAGAGATGGAGGGTGGGAGGTGTGAGAGAAAACTGAGAGTAAGAGGAAGTGTGAGAGAGCAAGAGAGAGATAAAGAAGATACGGGGAGAAGGTGAGATTGAGAGAGATGAAGAGATGGAGATAGAAATATATATATAGAGAGGGAGGGAAGAGATGGAATGAGAAAGAAAAAAGCTAAGGGCGTGGAGTGAGGTGTGAGAGTATGAGAGAGTGAGAAAGAGATATAGAGAGAGGTAGACATTTCTAAGAGGATAGAGAGTTTGATAGAGAGATTAAGAAAGAGAGAGGAAGAGATAAATTACAGAGGAGAGTGTGAGAGAGAGCAAGAGAGAGAAGAGAGAGAGCGTAAGGGAGAAAGAGAAAAAGAGAGATGGGAGAGAGGCAAGTGACAGTTGGAGAAAGAGGGAGGGATGAGGGGGAGATGGGCCAAGAGAGAGGGAGGGAGAGGGAGGAAGGGAGATGAAGATTGGGAGAGGGACAGAGAGAGAAGAATGGAGAGAGAAAGAAATAGTAAGAGAGAGGGAGTAAGAAGATGTGTAGAGAGATGGAGAAAGAGAGGAAAGATGGAGGGACACAGTGAGAAGAGAAAAATAAACAAATAGAGAGAATGCGAGAGTGAGAGAGAGTGAGAAATAGATTGATGAAAGAGCGAAAGAAGAGAGTAAAAGATAAAGATTGGTGGGGAGATTAAGTGAGAGCATGAGTGTAGAGAGGAGAAAGAGAGAGTCAAAGAAGAGAAAGCGAGAGTGGGTGAAGGAGAAACAGTGAGTAAGAGAGTAAGAGAGGGAGAGAAGAAGGGGGAGAGAGACAAAGCGAGAGGATAAAGGGAGCGATGGAGGGAAATGATAGAGAGAAAGAGTGAGATAGAGGTAGTTAAGTAGGAATGGGAAAGAAAGAGCAAGAAAGCGAGTGTAAGAGATAAAGCGAGAGGGAAGGTAGGAGTTAGAGTGAGAGATATTGGGAGGGAGGGAGGCTAGAGAAAGGGAGAGAGAAAGAGAGAAGAGTGAGCATTTGAGTGGGAGGGATAGAGAGAAAAGGAGAGTGAAACATAGATCAAGAAAGGAAAAGGGATACAAAAATGGAGAAATAGAGAATGCAAACAGGGAGGGGTAAAGAAAAGAGAGGGAGGGAGTGAGGGAGGGAGGGAGGGGGAGGGAGGGGAGGGAGGCAGAGGGAGGTAAAAAATATAGTATGAGAGATAAAGATATGTGTGAGCAAGAAAGAAAGAGAGGTTGCGAGAGAAAAAAATTGAAAA
>JAKZJZ010001737.1:0-24998 GCA_022702705.1 Papilionanthe hookeriana x Papilionanthe teres
TGAATTTGCCAATCAGAGAAAGTTTCACCTCCTCATCCAAAGCTGACAGTTCTTCATCAGTGAAAATAACAGCAGGGCAACCTTCTTTTACTTCAAGTGGGTGAATGAAAGGGCAGGAGATCTTCCCTGCAGCAGCCTCATGAAGGTTTTGGGGGAAAATGAGTTTAGAGGGGTCAGATGTCGAAGGGGCATTGCCAACCACTCCAGCATAAGTGGCTTTAGCCCAGCTTAAGTTGGTTTCCAAATCAATTGGACAAGCCATAGGGGAAGCCCAGTCAGGGAAACCCCCACCAGCAGGAGGCAGGAGATGAAACCAGGTGGGACAAACCAGAAAAGTGAAACAGAAAAGACCACAAAGAACAAAGAGAGCCTTGCGAGTAAGAACGGCGGGATGTGGAGCTCGGCAAGCAAGCAATGGAACGAGTAAAATTTTAAAAGGAAGAGCCCGGGAAGACTCGAAACAGCCGGAAAAGTGACCAAATCACAAAACTAAACTTCACAAAAGGCCAAAGTGGGAGGAACCAAGAGCGAGAACCCACCGAGAGATCTCACTCGAGACTTAGCCGCCAGCGAGGTCATGGCTGAAACCCTAGCAGAGCAAAATCCTTACCAGCCGCCATATATATATATATATATATATATATATAATATCCATGATGGTGTTGGCGGCTAAGCTTGCTCTGCTAGGGTTTTTAGCATGAGTCTGTCGGTGGCAGCTTGGTGGGTGGCGGCTCAGGTAAGGACAGGCTGGTTTTGCTCTTTTTCTGAGGTGCTCTTAGAGTTCTACTGGGTGTTTGTTTTTCTTCCCGGTGTTTTTACTGTTCCCGGGCTCCCGGGTTTTCAAATAATCATTGTTCCATTGGCTTCTTCTTTGGTGTGGTGGTTTTTGTGCTGGAGGTTTTGGGTGGCCATTTATGGTTTCTGGATTTCTCCTATAGATCTTTCTGGTTTTTTATTTACTGATATTTTAGTTCTTTACTGGTTGGCAGAATTATGGCAAATCCCATTGATTTAGTTACCAACTTAGAGTGGGATAAGGCCACTTATGCTGGAGTGGTTGGCTCTGCCCCCTCAATCTCTGATCCTTCTAAACTCATCTTCCCACAAAGACTGCATGATGCAGCAGCTGGTAGGATTACCTGCCCTTTCATAAGACCTATTGAGGAAAAAGAAGGCCATCCAGCTGTTATTTTCACTGAACAGGAGTTGGAAGAACTTGATGTTGAAGTCAAACTAACCTTAATTGGTAAATTTATGTTGGGTCACCCAAAGATGGAACTTGTGAGAAAATTTTTTGAATCTCTGAATTTTAAAGATAATTGGAAGATTGGGCTGCTAGATGGAAGGCATTTACTCATCAAGATACTGAAGAAGATTATGCTATGTTGTTTGCTAAACAACTTGTCATTATTGCTGGGGTAGAGATGAAAATTTTAAAATGGATAGCTGACTTTGACCCCAGTAAAGACCCCCCCCATAGTGCCAATTTGGTTCAAATTTCCCAATCTCCCCTAAAGATACTTTAACCAAAATGCTCTCTTCCAAATAGGGAGATCTATTGGCACTCCCCTAAAGCTAGAAGCTGCTACCATAAATAAAGCTAAACCTGAAATTGCCAGGATTCAAATTGAGAGGGACATTTCTCTCCCTGAGGTTAAGAAAATTTGGATTGGCTCAGCAAGGGATGGACAGTGGCAGGAGGTCATAATGCAGCAAAGACCCTACTACTGCTCTCACTATAAAATGTTTGGTCATACCATTGAGAGATGCTAGAGAATTCACCCTCCCCCTCGAAGAAGCACAAGTAAAGAGAATCAACATTTGCAGGCTGTTGATGTCACTGCTTCAGCCATGGTGCAGCAGGCCTTAGTCCCCAAATCTAGTCTGGAAAATAGAGCTGATGTGCATTTTGTTACTCCAAGAAAGATTACCTCCTCAGTTGATGTTGGGAGAGTTTTTTCTGAAATTGATTCCACATACAATACTGATGGGGGTTCTCTGTCACAAACTGCTGTCAAATTTACTGCTGATGATAATGTTGTTCCTCAACCCTGGTGTAGAAGGGAGACTGAAGAGGTCAGAATTGTAATCCCTATCCAATCTACTAATCAATTATTAGATACACAGGCCCCATCTGATATTGAAGTTTGTGAAATGCAAAATGAATTGGAAGGAAAATGGCACACCCAAACCTCGAGGAAAAAGAAAAGAATACTCTTACTGAAGTGCAAAAGTTAGGGACCCCTTTATCTGAGGGGGAGTTAGCTGGTACTTCTGTCATAAGGGGAAGATCTAGATCAAGATCTCAGCCTTCACTCCATCCCCCTCCAAATAAATGATTAACTTTTTATGTTGGAACATTAGGGGCATTGCTAACCCCTTATCTTTAAAAAGACTTTTACATCTCAATAAGAAACAAAAGCTTTGGTGTGTTACTATTTTGGAACCCTTGGTTCACAAATACCCACAGAAGATCATCAGCAAATTACATGGCTTCACCCATTATGTTAACTGTAACAATAAAATTTGGATTTTCTGTAGAAGAGAGGTCTCCTAGATAGTTCTTATTGACAATAAGCAATTCATACACTCATCCTTTCAAATCAATGGCAGAACTGGTGTCGTAACTTTTGTATATGCTGGCTGCAGTAAGGAGGATAAACAACTCTTGTGGACTCATCACCATGGCATTAGTGCTCAACTGAACTCACCCTGGTTGGTTGGAGGTGATTTTAACAGTATTGGCTCTACAAGTGAAAAACTTGGATGTAGGACTCCTAAGCTCTCTGATATGATACTTTTAATGATAATATCCTAGCAGCACACCTTTTTGATATTAGGTTCAGAGGGCCTGCCTATACTTCGAAGAGAGGTAAAATTTGGGAGAGGATTGACAGAATTTTGGTTAACAATAACTGTCTATCAAATTGGCTTCTCACTTATGTGACCCATCTCAGTCTTGCTCGCTCAGACCACAGGCCCCTCCTAATTTCCATTACCACTCCCACTTGTACTAATACTCCCCCTCCTTTCAGATATCTTAATGTCTGGTCCACCTATGCTGATTTTCAGAAGATTGTTCAGGATAATTGGTGCAATACTGTTCACCCAGACCCTCTAACTAAGCTAAGTATGTTGTAGAATAAACTTAGCAAAGCTCTTAGAAAAAGGAGTTGGACTTCTATTGCTGACCTATCTGCTATGCCGACACTAATAAAATGAATGCTTTGGTTCAAATGCTACAACAAAGAGACCCTTCTTATTCAAAAAATGATGATACACTTCCTATAATATCTCGCCCTATACTTAGAAATAATGTATGGAGACGAGAATCGTCAGGAGGAAACTCGGATACTGACCCGATTTTTGTATTTCCAAATACAAGAATTTGTTACCACTGCTAGAAAATTTAATTTTTGGCAAAGGCACGAAACGCTTGACCCAGAATAACTTGCTATATAGATGTGTACCAAATTTAAATCTACAGCAATAGCATTAAATAAAACTTGATTGCTACTGAATGCTAGGCCGTTAGTGATTAAATTTTTTAAATATAAGTTTATATAGCAAAATAAAATTTTAAAGGAAAATATTTTATATATTTTTTGGGTACTACGCAAGTATACATATCATTTCAAGTAATAAAGAGCTTTGAAACAAAGACCCCAGTATTGAGCCCACGGGGAAAAAATGGTAATAAATTTTTAAATGTTGTATTTCAAGAACTTTTTGTATTTTAGTATAACTATAAATTACTTTTAATTTACTAGATGCAGATAAAGAAAACAATAATAAGAAAATGATTTTGTGAAAACTATATAAAACAGACAACTTTCTTCCTTTCAATTAATCCAAGATTTATAAGATAATTTAATATTCATTGGAGAATCTATTTTATGGTATTGTGCCAAATAAAAGAATTCCTACTCTTTACCCTTTGATCCAGGCGCAAAGAACATTGGCTAATCTACAGATCAGGTCCGGATGTATTGTTAGTAGAATGGGTTAATCTAAGCTCATACTACTAGATGTCCAAAAGTGGCTATGGTCGGCCCTACTAGTGACCCTTCCTTATCTATAAATCAAATTATAAGAATTTAGTCTGTCACTTTAAAACTTATCAATTCTACGCCCTTTAAATCTTATCTTCCGATTTATTTGCATTTCACCTTGAATAGCCCGCGCATGGCCTTCGACTACCCAAGGATTCATGTGATATCTACAAGTTAAGAGTTCTTCTCCTTCTAGGTCTCAAAACTCTTCAACAGGTTTTAACAATTTAAATGGCCAATTTAAAAAGTAAAGTAAGATCAGGTATTAATATCATCACAATGTTTTGAAAATATTTTGATTTTTAATTCTCCATCAAATTTTATATTATCTTATTTATCTTTTCATAATTGAAGGAAGAAAGTAAACTAACTACTCAGAACACATTGAATATAAACAGCGAAACATAAGAAATAAATATTGAATAAAAAATGAAATACTTATCTCAAATATTCCTTCTACAGATCTTCTGATTCCTACTGACTCTACAGTGTAATGAACTCCAGATGCAACAACTTGAAAATAAACTCACTAAACTAAATAAAAGTGACCCTAAATTTCTCTCTCTAAGGGTGAGAGATCCTAAAGTGGCTAAGAGATAGGGGTTACAATGGGCGGCACGTTTTTCTGAAGGAGTGAACTCTTATTTATAAGCTTCAAGGGTTGCCTTGAGGCACCTCTTCAAAACATGTCCACATTTAATGAATCTTCTAGAAGGTCTGTCTGGCGCCTAGGCGCCAGACACCTCGTTCAGTTCTTCGTACCTCTTCACTTTAGCTCACACCTCTTCACGTTTAAAACCGTTTTGGAGCGTCCAAATGCAATGTATCACATGTCCTACTATCAAGGAACAACTTTCAGTCTTCTAGAATGTCCAATAACCGCTCACTCCATCAAAATAACCGTCCAAAAATCGTCCAAAGCTTAACAGTTTCTGTATCGAGTCTGGCGCTTAGGTGCCAACTTCTAGCGCCTAGGCGCCAGGCTATAATTTTTGATAATTATTATATTTTGCTCCATTTTTGCTCCTGTTTGCTCCTTTTTCACCCTTTTTTCCTTTTTTGGACCTTTTTACATCACCTACATCCAAAAACACAAAAATACCTTTCATTAAAGCACAATATCCTTAGATATTGATAAAAAATAAGGCATAAAAATAGGTATTTTTTATGGATCAGATACCATGAGTACCCTTATAGACAGTTCTCATGAACAAAGTTGTGAAAAGCATCTTATGAAATCATTCAAAGAAAGATTGAAGAAATTGAAAAATTATATCAATCAATTCTCATTACGAAGAAGGGAAAATTCTTTGAATAGTTCAAATGAGAAACTTGCCGATATAAATATGGTAGAAACACGATCTACCTCCTTAGCATGAGAATTAAGTGAAGAAGTCACGACAGAAGAATTATGATTGGTTATCCGACAAAGGGATGAACAAATTCATTGTCTCGAACAAAAAATGTAAGAATTAATTGCAGCTACACAAAATCCACCAACAAATCAAGTGCCTGCTGTTGAAATCATTAGACCAGAGGCAATACACATTTGAGAGGACAAAAGAGAGCCAATAGAAATTGAAGAAAGTAATCAAAAGAAAAGGAGCTCTTACCAAAGCGGAGTTCAAGAAAAATAAATTACACATTTGGTAGAACAAAAGATAAAAGAAAAAATGGCTCAGGTAAAAGTTGGATCATTAATTCCAAATTATAGACCCTATGTAGAGGAATTTGACTCTATCCAATATCCTAAAGGCTTTATTCTTCCTTTTTTCAAAAATTTTTGATGGGACTGGTAATCCTCGACAATATCTTGCACACTTTAAAGCAATTTGTTGTAATGCAGGAAGAAGTGAAGCTCTTCTTTTCCGTCAATTTGTTAACAGTCTTACGGGAGTTGCCTTTGATTGGTATGCAGAACATTCTAATGGATCTGTTAAGACTTTTGCAGAACTTGAAAGTCTTTTCATTCAACGGTTCACTGAAGCACATCACTATATAATAGTTGGTGATTTGGTAGTATAAAAGCAAAAGACGGGAGAAAGTTTAGTGGATTACATTTTGCATTAGAGAAACCTCAGCATGAAATGTGAACCACAACTCCATGAGCAACACAGTGTTTGAAATCTTGCTTAAAAATATCCATGGTTCCATAGCATTTATGCTCAAAGGATTTATAATAAAAACATTTATTAAATTACTCAGTAAAGCAGCCAATCTTCATGAAGAAGCTAAACAGATGAGTGTAACGAAAAAAATTGAAAAGATAAAAACATTCAAAACATTTGAAAAGAAGCCCAGGAAACGCTATAGAGAAGGGTAAACAAGTGATGCAAGTTCAACGCGAACAAAAGAAAAAACAGCAGAATCAGCCATCATTACAGACTTCTTCTCAAATACAACTTCAATAACCAATCCAAGTACCACCAGAGACAATAGCTGAAAGAATGAACAAGGAATATCCATTTAAGACATAGTTCGTCAACAAAATATTTTGTAGCTTGCTAAAAATAACCGAATTCAAGCTTCCCGAGGCTAAAAAGCCAGCATAAGTTAACATGATGGACAATCCTAATTATTGTTCTTATCACAGAATGCTTGGACACAAGATTGAAGAATGTTTTGTCTTCAAAGACAGATTGGAACATAATTTTAATGAAGGAAATATAGTAATCCTGAAGGAATATTTGAAAGTACCTGAAAATGTTTTGATCAAATTGATCTCGGTTGATAAGCTTAATCCTGACAATAAGAATATAAACATTGTTGTTCAAGGTAAATCTTTTAAGGAGATCCGTACAGACATTCCTGTTATAAAATCTTCCAAGAAAGAAAAGAAAAAGAAGAATAAGGAATCAAAAAGGATTAGAGGTATTCTAGATATAAAGACTAAAATTCCTTTTGTATCTCCTAGCTTTTATGTTTCTCCATCTCCTACTAGGATAGTTGTCTCGGATGAAGGGAGAAAATCCCTCAGGCCGTTTTCCTTGTATGAGTTTCTGTTTACCACTACTGTGAATAATAAAACTTCCAGTTCTGCTTACATTTTGTCTATTTTAGGTGATATCTCTAAAAATGATCATTCAAATATTGAAGACAATACTCAAATCATACATGATCTTGATCAATCTAATGACAATCAAAACGATTATAACATTAATGAAAATTCTGACAATTCTGACAATGATAAAGACGAAAGTTATATTGTCACACTCCAACTACAAGGAACCCCAATTTCCATAGAAGTGGAATCTTTAGACTCAGAGATTAAAGAGTCAGACAATAAACTTGAAGAAATAATTGAAATTAATTTGTGAAGAGGAAAGATTCTACCCTCCTGAATGACTTCCCAAGAGAAGGAAAAACAAATAGTAACACCAAAAAAGATTGTTCCTCCACAACTCTTTGAAAGAAATGAGGAGAATCTTCACAACAAGGTGGACT
The DNA here is from genome assembly GCA_022702705.1 of Papilionanthe hookeriana x Papilionanthe teres. NCBI lineage: Eukaryota > Viridiplantae > Streptophyta > Magnoliopsida > Asparagales > Orchidaceae > Papilionanthe > Papilionanthe hookeriana x Papilionanthe teres. The sequence continues at coordinate 7,497 of JAKZJZ010001737.1, forward strand.
ACAATGTATTAGCTCACTTGAGAAAGCTACCAGCAAAATTAAGTAATTATGACGCTCTTATCCTCTCCAAAGAAATGATAGAGTAATTGATGAAAGCTATTTTAGATCCAAACATTCATTTAGCTCAACTTGCTAGCATCACTCAAAGTGAAGCTTGTCCATTAGAAGAATCTACAAAGATTACCTTTTATGACAATGACTTGTTACTTGGAAAAACCGAGCATAATTGTCTACTATACATTACAGAGAACATAAATGACATGACACTACACAGGTGCTTTAATTAACATAATGAATTTTAGAACTCTTGCATATTTGGACATTGATGCATCCTAATTATCAAGAGATAGAATGATGTTACAAGGGTCTAATCAACTAGGAGAACGAGCTCTAGGATCAATAACATTGCTCTTAAAGATAGATGACTTGGTAACAACAAAAAAATTCCATATCATCGACTCTGATACTTCTTTTAATGCCTTACTTAGCAGGCCATGGCTTCATGAGAATAAAATGGTTCCTTCTTCATTTTATCAATGCATAAAATATTTATAAAAGGACAAGAATGTTGCATTATAGAAGGTGTACAATCATTTTCAATCCATTAAATTGGTATACATGAAGATGTGTCATACTATGTTCCTATAAAGAAAACAATATTCTCAAGAGAGACAATGGTGAATATAAAAGAAAAATACAAAGAAAAGAAATTAAATAAAAAAGTTTATTCTTCAACAAAGGCGAAGGGTAGTGATTCTCATCAAACACATACCCGAGGCTGAGGCAAAGGACGAGGACGAGAAAAATAAAACCCAACTATCACAATAAAGAAACCATTGAAGTTTACAATTCACCTAGACTCTGAAGAAGATGCAAAAGAACTAATGTCATCGGTGGTTACAAAAGAACCTCAATTCAAAATACCTTTTGAAGAAAAAGATAAACAAAAACAATTTGAGTCTATGTAAGAGAAAATTAATCTTATATAAACTCTATGACTCTAACTCCAATCTCTACTGCTAAGGTTGAGAATTTAGTAGTCAAAGAAGTATATGGTGATGACAAAAAGCCAATTAAGTTTAAACTTGGCTCTACTTCTTTTAGTACTCAAACTGATGTAAAAATAGAAGATGAAAATCTTCTAAAAGCAATGAAAATGTTTTTTGAGTTTTATTCTCCTTCGACATGAAAATTTATTCAAAATAGCTTAATGCTCAAATAATGGTCTTTAAAACAACCACATTTCATTGAAAAAATGTGGGATAATAATAAACAAGAACCTAACTTTAAGGAAGGTATTGTATTTAGTACTCAAGAACCACAAGATGATACTGAATTTTGCCTAGTCAACGCCGAAGAGTTTGATTATGAACAGACATCTGATCTACAAGTTGAAGATGCTCCTCCAAAGTTGGAAGAGTAAATTAAATCAACATTTTATTAATTAAAGGAAATAAATTTAAGGACTGATGAAAACCCGAAACCAACTTTCAGTAGTTCATTTCTTAACGACATAAAAGCAAAATAAATAATTCAACTGTTGATAGAATGTAAGGATTCTTTTGCCTGGGCTTATGACGAAATGCCTGGGCCAGAAGTCACTGTCCATAAACTTGGGATAAATCAAATCGCAGTCCCTGTTAAGCAAGCTCCAAGAAGGATGCATGTCTAAATAGAACAACAAGTCATTGTTGAAGTTAAGAAATTAATTGAGGCTGGCTTCATACGAGAAGAAAATTACTCGACATGGCTGGTAAATGTGGTACCAGTTTAAAAAGAAAAATGGTCAAATAAGGGTTATATAGACTTTAGGGACTTCAAAAAAGCATGTTTGAAAGATGAATTCCCTTTACTAATACCAGAACTAATGGTTGACATACCATTCAAACACGCAATATTTTCCTCTATGGATGGATCATCAAGATATAAACAGATAAAAATGTGTTCAAAAGATGAAGCACACAACCTTCAAGACACCCATAGGGATGTAATGCTACAAAGTTATGCTATTTGGATTGAAAATTTCTTGTACAACATATCAAAGAGCCATGACACGAATTTTTGATGAATTAATACACAATCAAGTCGAATGTTAAGTGGGCGATTTAGTTGTCAATTATAAACAAAAAGATGATCATGTGTATGATTTGAGAATTATCTTTGAATGATTACGACATTATAATCTTAAAATGAATCCCTTAAAATGTGCTTTTTGTGTTACTTCAGGGAAATTTTTAGAATATTTTGTTCGACATCGTGGAATTGAAATTGATCCACTCAAAATTGAAGCTATCCTAAACATGCCTCCTTCTAAAAATCTTACCCAATTAAGATCATTTCAAAGAAAATTAGCATAAATACGATGTTTTATTTCCAATTTGTTAAGTAGGTGTCAACCTCTTACTGCCCTAACCAGAAATGATACCAAATTTGTGTGGGATTAAAAAAGCCAACATGCCATAAACAGACAATTATAATAGGCAAAGTTGGAATAGGATTAATTTTCATTACTCTAGACAAAGCGATGATGCCATTTTCATACCATTTAACTGAGCCATGTACGAATAATGAAGCTGAATATGAAGCACTCATAACAGGTCTTGAATTAACAATATTAGTGGAAATGAAGAATATCGACATCTACAGAGATTCCCAATTAATCATTAATCAAATTGTACACAAATACAAGACATTGAAACTTCGACTTGAACAATATTCCATTTAGACTCTAAAACTACTTCAACAAATTCTTGATGTGACGTATTTCTTAATCTCGATGATGACATGAGAAAATCATCTCCTCCCGTGTCAGATTTGATTCACATCGCTATCAATTCTCGTATCATGTCAATGTCAAGGAGTCGCCACTCTGTTTTAATATTACCCTAATCTTATTTTCTAGAAATCCTATAAAGGAATTAAGAAATTTTAGGGCTAATATAAAAGAGAGAAAAAGAAGGATGTTTATGATAATCCTTAAAGAAGAATCTAGAATGTCATATTGATACACCTAAAATATATAGTATTTTTATGCACATTTTTATACCTATTTTTAATAATATTACACTTTAAGGGAAGGTATTTTGTGTTTTTCTTGCAGGTATGATGAAAATGGATGGTCATGATGAAAGGAACAAAATTGGATCAAATTTGGAGCAAAAATAATGAAAAATCAAAATTTTGGCAATGGCGGCTAAGCTCCGCTGGCTGGCGCTTGGCCGCCACAGTTAAAAATCGAAATCTTCATGTATTTGGTGCCAATTTCTAAGGGGATGGGATGAAAACCTTGGTGGTAACTACCATAACTTACTTTGGGTGGCAAGTTTGAATGAAGGGGTGCATTCCTTGGTAGATACATCGAATCTGGACACATTTTGAAGAGACACCAAGGCACCTTTTGGTTTACTATTTAAAGAGAGTCTTAGGTAAGATTAGGGGAGGCTTTAGGAGGCTCTTCCATTGCGTTTTGAAGAAGAGGCTCTAGGAGGCTCTTCCACTGCATTTTGAAGGGTACTTCCATTATTCTTCCACTGCATTTTAAGAGTTTTTATTAAGAGTAGGAGTATAGAGTAGAAAGGAGAAAAGGGTCGGAGTGAAGTCTTCTTCTTCCCACTTCTTTTCTTTCTTTTAGTTTAGTTTTTATTGAAGTCTGATGTATGTATTCTGAGTCATCGGAGTTCGGAGACTTGCTCTGAGGAGTAGTTTAGCGAAGAGTCAAAGTTTCAAAGGAACTTCCTTAGTCTTGTGGAGAGGATTTTCAGATAAGTGTTTACTTTTAATTTTTTTATTAATACTTGCTTTCGTTTGTTATTTTTACTATTGTTTTTAATTTCAAATCAATGTTTTTATGTATTTTCTCAATGCATTCTGAGTAGTTTACTTTATCTTTTTCTTTCTTAAATGGAGAAGTAATTAATTTATAAAGAATTGTTGTGGAAAGTATAAGAGTTTAAAAGTTGGAAGAAGTTGTGAAGATTGATTCTAAAAACTTTGTTTACTTCTTAATTTGGCACGTTAAGTTGTAAAATTTCTTGAGATTATGTAAGATCCAATGTGGTATTGTCTCATAAAAGTTAGTAAGAATCACATGCAATTATATGGGTGAGAATTGTAGTTCATATAATTGAATGTAATTGTTGACCTCATTTTTGATGAGGTCTTCTCTTCTCTCTATAGTACTTAGGATCTAGCCTTAGGCTTTTCCTTTGACTATCTTATAGGATTAGAATTGGGACCCACCACTTAGAAATTCAAACCACTTCTTAACTCCGTGCAAACTCCACAAACTTGACTATAGACCCCTAATCACCTAGAGGGTTGAAATCAAATGTGGAAGTTTAAAGGATGAGTTCCTATAGGACTCTTTGGCCTTAGGAGTGCCCTGGGTGGCCTGGTCTGGTGAGGGCTGACTTACACACACACTACACTTATACACTACACTTTCACACACATCCTAAAAACACACCCATACCTAACTTGACCTCCTGACTCATAAAGGTGATTCACATGGATGGTCCTTAACCCCTAAGCCCTTGGCTAAGAGGGTTAGGAACAACATAGTGAATGCCTCAAATGAGTCCCTTCATGGCTCATGTGGGCTTGATATGGCTTCATGGCTCAACCAAAATGATTTCATTCCACTTACATTCACCCAATTTCAATTTTCCAAATTTTTAATTTTTGACCCCCGGGACCCTACACCCGCCTAGCCTACCCAAAGCCCTTGAAATTACCCAAATTTTTCAAAATTTCCAAATCACCCAAAATTCTCCAAAATTAACCTTGAACATTTCCTCACCAATCAAGTTGATCATCCATAGCCAAAAATACCAAAAATTCCAAAAATACCTCCCAATACCCTCCAAATACCCAAAATACCCCTCTTGACCCAAAAATCCAAAAATTCAGAAAATTACCAAAAAAATCCAGAAAAATCCAAATATTCCTAATTTCATTTTGTTCAACTACACCATGGGCCAATTTTATCAATTACCCCACTTTTGTCAAAACCCCCAATTTGACCCATTTTTAACCCAAAGTGAACCCAATGTCAAACCAAACCTATCCAATTGACCCAAATTTTGGTCCAATTCAATTCTAAACTTCAATTCAACATTTCCAACACCAATCTAGACCAAATCCAAGTCCAATTTGATTGACATTTGAATCCAATTTCACTTTTGGCCTTAAAGCCCAATTTGGACCCATGACCCAGAACTTAGCCCAAACTAACCCAATTCAACTCCAATTAACCCCAAACCTTTTCTAAACCTTCCTTAACATCCCCACAAACAAAACACTAACATGATTTACCCAAAAGTTAGACCCAAATCCCACTCAAATTCAACCCAAAGCCAAAAAGCCCAATTTTGACCTAAACCCAAACCTAACCCAAATAAGCCCAAACCCCAAAATGAAAACCCAACCAAAGCCAAAACCTCTTTGAAACACTCCCATAAACATTTACCAACATTTATTTTACATCAATTTCAACCCTAGCCCAACATTGGCCCAAGTTAGCCCAATTTGACCTACATTGGCCCATTCACCAAAGAGGTACAAATCCAACCCAAACCTAGCCCAAATACTTCAAATTTATTCCAAATCATTCATGAAACATTCCTAAACTAAATTCAACACTCATTGGATCCAATCTTTTGCAAAATTTGCATCCTAAAATCAAAAAAAAAAACACTTCCCTAAATCACTTTAAAAGCCCATCTAAAACCATTTCAAAGAGCCCAAAATCTACCCTAAAGCCCACATGACATTTCCATTTTCCATCCATTTAATCAAAGCCATTCCCTAAGTTCCAATCCCATCATCAAATGATTCCAAATCAAGCCATATGCCAAATCCCATCAAACCACTCCTAAATTACCAAAATTTCCAAATTCCATTTTCATGAAATTGACCAAGCTTTTCCCCAAGCCCAAATGAAGCCATGAAGCCATCCTTAAGCCCCATGTAAAGCCATGAAAAGTTTGACATGTGACCATCCCATAAATGGCAAGAGGAGGAGCCTCTTTAAGGATTCTCTTAAAGGTTATTAAACCTTTTCATGCTTCCCCTAAACTATGTTTAAACTTAAACATGCTTGGATAGTGACTTCTACCTGCTAATCTAGCTGACTCACCTGACCTCCCTCGGCCCCAAATTAGAGCTTGGAAAGGTGCACCCAACCCAAACCCATAGGATGACCAAATTGAGCCTAAAAGAGCCCCTTCCCCATTCCATTTTGAATGAAGCTTTCTACACATGGCCACTCTCATTGCTTGCACCATTGCCGACCCACGACCCTCCTAATGACAACGGTGACTTGACCACGGCCGGCCGGCCACCACAGCCAGCCGGAAACCACCAGGACGAGAGAACCCATGTGAGCCAAAGTTTAGAATTCCCACTTGCTGAGCTGCCCCATGCCCAATGGCCATCATGGTTGTTCTTTCCTTGACCTAAGCAGCTAATCCCAAGCCTTAAACCCCCTTGGGAGGCCCTCCACCCTCTCCTATTTATACCTCACCTCCTCTCGGCCATGAGAGGTGCTGAACCAGACCTTACTGAAACCCTGCCAAAATTGCTCCAGAACACTCTCCATACTTAGAGCAGTTGATCCCCAGTGACAATTTGCCCTAATCCCCACCAACGAGCCCGATTTCTCGGCCAAAATTCCACCCAAAACCGGGACACTTCTCCACGGTGGATCAATCCTCGAATTGATTGGTCCTACACCTTCACCAGACCAAGGGAAGAAGTCCACCAGCAAAAGTCCCCTCTCGAGGCCACCCATCTCTTCCAGACTCCAAGCTTTGTGATCGGGCTTGGTCGAAATCCTACCTAGGCAATTCACCAGACCAGGAGACTTCATCTGGAGCTTGCTGGGACCCAATCGAAGGTGACACAACCCTCGGATTGAAGCCACACTTCTCCGAGCAAAGGTATGAGCTAACTCTTTATCCCGAGCTTACGGAGATTCTCCATTTCGAATGCCTTAATTTCAATGCATGATCACCATATAGATGTATTCGTCTCTTCAAGACGAATCCATAGAGCACAAGAACATGAAAATCTGTTAAGTATTGAGTGAGATATTAGGGATTTAGTGTGGACGGTTCTCGGGCTAGGAGGCTTGGGGACGATGAACGGATGCCGTTCATTTAATACACGCACGGACGGGCGGCCAGGATCTCACCTGATGAGGAGACGGAACGATACAGCGGCCCCCGGAGCGCTGAGTTGGATGACTGTGCCGAATCAGAAGACGACGCGTGTGTGTTCGGAGCTACCGAGGTTGAGCTGGCGCCGCGTCACTTAAATAGAAAAATAGGGATTTTTTCTATTTATTTAATTCCCTAAACTTCAAAAATGCATAACTTTGTGTAGGAAAATCAGAAAAATAAAATAAAAATACTCTCTTGCTCAGTGAACAGAGGAGAATAATGTGGAAAAGAAATCTTTTAATTTCATCAAGTATTTTATTTTTAATAATTTATTTACTCTCTACATTGTTTTAATTCTCCATGCATATAGGAAATTCACCATGGCATGAGACCATAGGGCTTTTGAAGCCTCTGAATTTGGGAACATTCCCTGAATTTTCCAAAGTCAGAGGCCATCCCTATGAGAAGTTATTCATTTTTCAAATTCATGTTGTTGTTTTGAGTATTTTAAATCCAATAATTAGCATGTTGTGAAATAAATTCTAGGAAAATTTGAGGATATTTCTTATGACCAGAGGACTCTAGGAAAACTAGGTTTTGAATTAATTCATTTGGAATAACCCTAATTGGCTTAAACACCCAAAGTAGGTCCTTAATTAATTAGAGCTAATCATAGATCAAATTGACATGAAATCAATTCTCCACTGACCTTTAGGATCAGAGGAACCCACCATAAAAAATTGAAGTCAATCGGACTTGGTTAGCCCTACTAAATGGGTTGATTAAGCCATTTAGCCAATTTAAACTTTAAAAATTCATAACTTTCAAAATACTTTTCAAAAATTCACCAAATTGGTTTTGGAGCCTCTCTGATATCAGGGGAATTTAAAAAAAATTAAAATTTCAATGTTCTAAAAAAGTTGATTTTTTGTATTATTTTAATATTTTAATAATTAAAAAATAATATAAATCAACAAATTAATAAAATTCACCAAAATATCACATTTTGAATTTTAATCATTTAGGAACAAACCCCATATTTTTCTTAGGTCTATTTGATGAGATATTAAATTTTAAAGCCCTAAGGTAATTTTAAAATTAAAAAAATGTATTTTTTAACATTTCCACTAAAATAATTCTAATAAATCAAAGAAAAATCAGAAAATTGTAAAAATTGATTCTCTGATTTCCTTGATATCAGAGAGATTTTTGAAAAATATAAAATTCATTTTTTAAACTTTATTTTATTTTTAAATTAATTAATACTCCAGAACTTAAAATAATTATAATAAAAAGAATATAATTCAAAAAATTACCAAAATTGGTCCAAGTGGTCCTCTGGTCATTAGGAATGTCCCATAATTTTCTTAAGGACAGAAACGTTTCCTTGGTCATATTACTAAATTTTCCTTGGAAACCTCTATTTTCCACCAAAAATAATTACATAAATAAATTAAATACAGAAAAATCACATTTTCTCCTCTCATGTCTTTATTGACATATGAGTGAAGTCACATAAAAATTTCAAGTTCATTTAAGCTCAATTTAGTGAGTTATGAAATTATTAAGCTTGAAGGGCAAAATGGTAATTAAAGTTTTAACCTTTAATTAAAACTTTAGGCTTAATAAAATTAAAGAGTAAAATATTTGATCCTAATCTGATTTGGATGATTAAAATTTAAATAATTAAAGGGTAGAAACCTACTAAACAATTTAAAAATAATTAAAATAAACTTTAATTAAATAAATGATTAAATTTGGAAGAATAATAAAAGTGGAATTATTAAAATAGGGATATTATTAGGAAGAGATTGGTTCTTTAATTTAAGAATCCCTAAATTAATCATCTCAATAATGTTTAATTAATAATTAAAATGATAATTCAAATTTAAGATTTAAAATGCTAAAAGACTTAATTATTAAATTAAATTAAAGTTAAATTATTTAAATTAAGTCCTTTTAAATTTTCAATTAAATTAATACTTTAACAATTACAATCATTTTTTAAAACATAAAAAAAATATTAAATTAAAATTAAAAATAAAATTAAAATTAAATTAAATTAAATTAAATTAAATTAAATTAAAATAAATTAAATTAAATTAAATTAAATTAAATTAAATTAAATTAAATTAAATTAAATTAAATTAAATCAAATTAAATTAAATTAAAATTAAAACTAAACCAAATTAAATTAAATTAAAGTTAAATTAAACTGAATTAAAAATAACATCACCTAAGACATAAAGAAATTCAAAATAAAGCAACTTGAACACTATTCCAAATTTAAACCGTTAGCGAAATTAAATTAAATCACAAACCATTTGAACATCAATTTGCCCTCGAAAGCTTTTGTTGTCATAACTCCTAAACAGAACGTTAAATGAAATGTTACTTCCCTCATTGGATATTCAAATGTCCTAGTTCACTGAACAAGATAACAAAACTTGAATTCTCGGACGATTAATTCATTTGTATGATTAAATCCATTTGGACTTAAAACAATCCTAGCAGTATTGAAAAGATGTTTACGACTCGTCTTAAGCACTTCCTCAATGTGATAGGATATTTATAAGAACAATTGAACTTAATTGTTCTTTGATGAAGAAAATCGTCCTCAAACCAAAACACAAGAACCTAGACGTCATAGGAAATGACTAGGTATAGGATTAGGAACTTGGTAGAAAACCATAACCCTTCCCTTAGCTTTACTGAGGAACTTGCTTTAAATGCTTAAATATTCTAAATTATGTTTAAGTGCAGCTTGGGATGACGGGAAGACCCTCCAGGTACGCTTTTACTTTATTGCAATTTACCTTATTGCAATTTATTTAACGCATCGCACTTACTTTTCTTGCATGATAAACAACTGTTGCATGAAAACCCACACCTTTAGGATAGTCCCTAAAACTGAAACCAAAACTAAATTAAAAGTCATTACAAGATAAAATTCACCGCCACAACATTTCAAAATATAAAACAACTCAAAATTTAATCACAAATAGAACACCAAACTACAATTATAACAAAATTAAAACGTCTTGTTGGATGATCGGGAATACCTCGAATGATGTAACCTACGTGTTGCTAACGGAATTTCCCACGGTCTAAATGAAAGTGTGGAACTAATTTAGTTGAGTTTAGCAAATTCATCTGGACTAAGTGAATCCGATAAAAATAACGATGCCGGAAGGATGGAACCGTGGGATCTTAACCGGTGTTGTTATAATCAACTTTAAGATTTGTTTTAAATAAAATATAAAAAAAACTTGGAAATTAAGATTTTCTCTAAACCATAACACTTTTCTCATCTCTTGATTTATGACTTCTATAACTAACCTCTGCAACAACAAGGAGCTCGGACCATGGTGGGCAGCACGACCATCGTCATCAGCAAAAACTTGAATCTACATCAGCAAAACCATTCTTAGAATTAAATAACAATCCATAGGATTTCGGGGTAGTTTGCCAAGTGCAACGTAAATCCTCAACTTTTCGTTAGGCATTTGCATAACAAATTAAGCCCTAACCGATCTTAGGATTCCGAGGTAGTCATCCGATATGACATAAACCCTCATATCTTCGAGGCTATTTGTATGATTTTATCATACAAATATAAGTCCAAATTAATTAAAATTAGCAAGATTGAAACATTAAATGAACATTAGGACTTTCCTAAATCCAAGCCAAACAATAGGATAGTCGGGAAATTACTGAAGTTCGCTTCGAATATGTAATTTCTCCTATTTTTCTTCCTTTGAATTCCCAAAACAAGATGTTCCAAATTTGATCCATTCTCTATTGAAATTCCAAAATTCAATCCCTTGAAAACTTAAAATTTGAAATTCTTGAGAGCAGAATTACTGATTATTATCGAGAGTTTTCTTAGGTGATTCCCGTCACTTAAGATGTAATTAACTATAGGGGCTTGCCCTTATAGGGAATTTTAAGAACCCAGGTAATATAAACCCTGTTTAATGCTTTCATATTTAGCAGGGGAATTTGTCGGGTTATAAAATTGGTTCGCAGACCAAACGGATGTCACAAACCTTTCTAGTTTATCTAATCGAGCCCCATTATCAAGTACTGTGTCTATTTTTCGGGATAGATACACGGTTTGTGGTGTGGTGCTCGTTTATGTAAACTATTCAGGATGTGAGATCAGTTTGATTTCATATCTTAAAATTTTCAAACTTAAAATTATTTTCAAAATCAAATACTACTTTTCAAATTATTTATTTAAATTTAATTTAGAATTCGCCGACAATTTCTGTAGGCAACCCATTTTAAAAATAAAACTCAACCTAAAAATAGTGCCGACAATTTCTGGCGAATCCGCTGGGGAAAATTCCTCTCTCCATTTTAATCAGACAATTCTGCTTTCAAAAATCGGTAGTGTATCCATGTTCCTAGTGGATCAAACTACCCTTCTTTCCGTTGGAATACTTTGTTCATTTCTACCTTGAACAAGTATAGCCAACATTCTCTCGGACTTAGGAGCCACTGTTTAGACACCCCTAAATAGAGAGGTTCCGAGATCCTTTTACCTCATTTCTGAGGTGGGGTGGACCCCCAATAGGTATTAGTTTAGGAGCAGTCTTACGGGTCGAGAAGTTTCTACAAGACTTTCTCTTCCTTTTCCAGTTCCTAATTAATTCCTTTTACCCTTCCTACAACTCTCCTTCTTTTAATAATTCTCCTTCCTAACAAACAAATCTTTTCGAAAAAAGGCAATTTTCTTTTAATACCACAAGTACATTAAGATAAACAAAAATGTGTTCGGACTCTTTCTTTTTCGTCATAAGTTTAACCACAAGAAGAAGCACGATTCGGGGACTAACACTTGGAATCTACTCTGCAGAAATGGAAGCCCCAAAACTAATCTTCTCCATCGTCAACGGACTGGACCTGGCCGTGTTCAAAGACGAACTGCCTGATAATGGAATCATTCGATTCAGACAAGGATTCGGGGACACCGACATCAAAATGCCCGACGTCACTCTCTTTTCACTCACGAGCAAAGTACCGTGAACCGAGAAGCTCGTTGATTGAGTTTAACCTCGAGTCAACTCATGAATTCCCTCCTGCGTAGAAGATTCCAACCGAGAGGAGTACTGCTCTGTCCACGAAGAACTCATTGTTGCTACCCCCATCTGGTCTAGTTGTCTCCGCACCTACCATACTAAAGGGAAGGAAATTCGGAACTACGATGAACCTGTTACCGTGGAGGGTACAGACCTTCTTGTGAAACCTTATGTTTTTGAAATCGGGTCCAGCTCGAGAATTCCATCACTGACACGGACTCAGAGAAGGAACAGAAGTAGAAGGATTGCTAGAGAAGCCAGAGCTGCTGAAGTTGCTTTCCTAGAAGAAATCCCAGAACTGCCCGAGTATACACCGCTGCCTGAATACATACCACTTTTGGGAGGAAGCAGGTTCCATCCCCTCTCCGCCGCAGAGGATGAAGAAAATGTTCGCAAGATTGCTGCCGCATTGCCTCAGCCTGCATATTACAACGATGGCCGTAAGAAAAGGGCTAGAATTACGCCATTTTCTCGACTGCAAACCCTGATAGAAAAGTTAGCAAAGAAAGAAAAATGCCCTGTGTCAGAGATTTTAAGAAGGATAGGGCGGGTGCCAGCCAAGTCCCGTCTTGGGCCGTGAGTAGAACCTGTTATCGCTGCGAAAAAGCCGAATAAGAGAATGAAAGCTAGTCCGCCTGTCGTTGTTTCAGGACTACAAATTAGGGAGGATACCACCTTCCAGCATTTGGCTGACAGACCATCCGTCCTAGACCTTCTGCTGTTAGAAGGATGGTATGGCGTCCAACTACCGGACAATTAAGATTAAAACAACAACCTGAAAAAGAAAGTCTCGTCAGGAGACTTGAGTCCAAAGAAAGTGCTACAGCAGTAAAGGGGACTCATGAGAAGGAAACCCGACAGCTATCGCATGACAACTGCAAGGATGTATAGAAAAGACCACTAGAAGATGCTATGGAAAAGCTAAGAACTGATATTCGGTGACTAACAAGGGAAAGAGAAGAGAAATTCGGAGATGAAGTTGACTCGTCAGAGTTCATGGATGATGAATATACAGAAATTAACATGGTTGAAACACGAGCTTCGTCAGCTTCACAAGGTACCCTGCATCGGCGAGAAGAGAGGAACCGGAAGTAATGAGGAGGCAGCTTCAAGAGAAAGATGATACGATCGCCCAAATGGAAAAAAGGATGGAAGAGATGGCTGTACCCCTAGCCACTCTCCAGAGTCAGGTGCAACCCCAAAGAGAGACACCCCCATAAGTCATTCACATTGTAGATGGAGGTAAGGAGATTATGTCCGTCAATGGGGATGATCAATTAAAGAAGGATACAACACAAAGCATGATTCTAGAAAAGGATATTAAGAACATGGTGGAACAGCAGGTGCGAGAAGCCTTGGCACAAATAAAGAGCGGGACATCCATTCGGACGGGTAGACCTTACCCTGAAGAATTCGACGCTGTCCAATATCCGAAAGCCTTTGTACCACCTCTGTTCAAGACCTTTGATGGAACCGGAAACCCTCGGCAGCATGTTGCACATTTTCGTGCCACTTGTTGCAATGCCTGGCGGAAGTGATGCCTTACTCTTCGGACAATTTGTCGGCGGCACTGTCGGGGATCGCCTTTGATTGGTATGCGAAATACCGAACGGTTCGGTGAAGACATTTTCAGAACTAGAGAACCTCTTCATCAAGCGATTTGTCGGAGCTCAGCACCACATCACTTTAGGTGATTTAGTGGTAGAGAAGCAGAAACCCAAAGAAACCTTGGTGGATTACATACTTCGATGGAGGAACCTAAGTATGAAGTGTGAGTCACAGCTACAAGAACAGCATGCGATCGGCATTTTACTAAAGAGTATTCATCGCCCGATAGCACTTCTCCTCAAGGGATTTACTTATTAAGACTTTCGAGAAGTTGTTAAGCAAGGCCGGAAGCTTGCAAGAGGAGGCGAAGCAATTAAGTTTCACCGATAAAACGAGACAAACGAAGCCCGTGAAAACTTTTAAAAGAAGTCCGGGATCGTTGCGGCGAGTCGACAAAGGCAAGCAACCGATACAAATATCGTCGAACGGCCGCGACGAACCTCGACCGAATTACCGGCAACCCCGACCCAGCTATCGAGTCATCTCCACAGTATGAACAACCGCCTCGTCCACAACGTACGTTAAGGGAGCTTCGAGCGAGGAGTATCCGTTCAAGAATGAGGCGATGCCGAAAATGTTCCGTGATCGATGAAGACTCCAGATTTCCAACTTCGCGGAACCTAAGAGACCGAAGAAGTAAACAAGAAAGGTGATCCCAACTTTTGCCCTTACCACTCAGGATGCTTGGACACAAGATAGAAGATTGTATTACCTTTAAAAAGTTGGCTCAACGATAATCTTCGAAAAGGGAATATAACGATCCCGAAGGAGTACATGAAGGAACCCCATGAAGGAGGTTACGTCGATGTTATTTCGACGGATCTCATTGTGCCGATAGACCCCTATGCGATCGATGATGGATGGAGCTACCGCTTGGACAAAGTCTTCGAAAAGATTTTGGATCACATCCAAGCCGCTTCGGTGCGAGCCTCGATTCGGAGTTCGAAACACGTTAAGTCGACACTATCACTCGCGATAGAAGAACCACCTCGATAAGAGACAATTGAAGAGAAGAAGAAAATCGACGAAGAAGAGAGGACCGAGGCTCCTAAGGCTAGATTAGGGGCTGCTTATCCTAGGATAGTTGTTTCCGATTCGGGGGAGAAATCCCTTGAACCTCTGACTCTTTATGATTATCTGCTCACTCCGGTGGGATCTTATAATGATAATGGTTATAGCGTTGGCTACGTTTTGACTGTTTCTAACGATTACGTAACTAGCGACAATCCGGACATCGATTTCGATATAAATGAAAATTCTCAAATCATACACAATCTCGACGATCACAATGACGAAGAAGACATCCATCAAGGAGGCTACGAGAGTTCAATAAGCAACGAATCTATTTGCGAGTTTCGAGGAGCTCCAGTCACGATAGAGTTAGAGCCTTCAGACTCTGAAGCTAATCTAGAAGAACCTATCATTCCGATTCAAGAGGAGACACCAGCAAATTCAATACTAGATTCAGAAGAAATTACAGAAGTCAACTTAAGAAGTGGAAGAGTTCTACCTCCGAGAATGGGTCCAAAAGAAAAAGGAAAGCTGGTGGTTGTTAAGGAAGAACCAACCCCGGCAGAAGAAATACCTATTCGAGAAGAAGCCGAGACACATGGAAATAAAGTGGACTACAACCTGCCGAAAAATCAGGAACTAACTTCTCAATTAGCTCCGACATCCGACAAGCTAAAGGGTCGTGAAAAATGGTGGGGATGGCGAGCTCCGCGAGGCACGTTTAGTCACGACGGGACTGAGAAGATGCATGAGAAGCATCCCCAAAAAAGCCAACACATTGTGCTGAGAGCAGGCAACAATCCAAGGCATCACTGCGAGCACCGCAAAGCCGCACAAGGGTCTCGATGCGAAGCTACCGACACGCATATTGCAAGAAAGCTGCATGCCCATGAGACCACGGGAACAGCAGACTGTGCTTGCATGCCTGGCAGCCAGCTCAAGAACACCCCAGCAGCTTGGCAGCACTCTCTTCCAAGAGACAGGCAGGGCTTACCCCCAAAAACAGACACGGGTAGTTCCAAAATCCCCAAAAAGCTTACGTTTTTGAATGCTCATAATTGCGATTGGTGGCCATAAAATGCAAGAATAAGGAGGTACAAGCAACTTTTACAAAAGCGCCGAGCCTCAATTTGGTCGGGAGGGCAAAAATTTTGCAAAAAACGAGAGCGCGCGCCCGCACCCGCGCCTGCGCTGGCGTGCACGCGCGCGCGCGCAACTGCGGCCGCGCGCGCGCAGCTGCAACCGCGCTCGCGGCCGCGTGCCTGCGCGCCTGCGCCCGTGTGCCTGTACGCGCGCGCGCAACTGCAGGCGCGCGCACCCGCGTGCCTGCTCGCGCGGGCAAGTGCAGGCGCGCGCCCGCCTGCAGTTGCGCGCGCGCGCGCCAGCGCCACCGCGTGCCTTAGCACGCCCGCGCGCGCGCCCGCGTCTGAGCACGCCCGCGCGCGCGCGCCCGCGTGCCTGCGCGCGCTCTGGCGTGCCTGCCCGCGCGCCCGGACAATGACCTACTACTTGGGAAACTACCGGCCAAACTGAGCATCTACGACGCTCTCATCTTATCAAAGGAGATGAGAGAAGCTCTGATCAAGGCCTTACTTGATCCGGATATTTGCTTAGCTCGAATGGCCGGAGATTCCTCAGATGAGGTTTGCTCGTTAAAGGAACAACGAGGTCTCACCTTCACGGACAATGACCTACTACTTGGGACGGCGGACCACAACCGACCGTTGTACATTTCGATTACTGATCGGGAAGTTTACACTCTCTAGAGTATTGGTGGATCCAGGAGCATCAATCAATATAATGAATCTTCGAACGCTAGCATATTTGGAAATTGATGCTCGTGAGCTTGAACCGGACAAAATGTTATTAAGAGGATTCAACCAGAAAGGAGAAAGAGCCCTCGGATCAATAACACTACTAATGAAGACCGGTGACTTAGCAAAGACAACCACGAAATTTCACATAATTGATTCGAAACGTCGTTCAACGCTCTACTTGGGCCGACCATGGATACATGAAAACGAGGATGGTACCATCATCCCTACATCGATGCATCAAATACTACGATGGCGGGGAACAGTGCATCAAAGGTGACTTACAACCATTCTCCGTACATGAATTTGGAATTCATGAAGATGCAGCTTATTATGCACCTCCGAAGAAAACAATCTTCCCCATAGATACCATAACGAATGAAGCAAAGAAAATTTGGGATGACGAAGAACCTGAAGTTCTAGTCCAACAGTCACTCACCACTCCCTTCCGGCGAGATGGTGAAGGTTTCTCCACAACTCGCATCCGAGGTCGAGGCCGGGGACGAGGTCTTGGCCGAGACATTAGGACGAGTTGGACGGAGAAACCGACCATCAATGTTGATTGGGAAGATAGTTCGAAGAAGAAAAAGAAATCAAGCAAGAAGCGAGCGACAATAAGTCGGAAGAAGCCGCAATTCAGGATCCCGCTCGAAGATGAAAAGAATGAAGAATATAAATCGATGTACGAGAAAATTAACCACTATGTACATACTATGACCCTGACCCCGATCCATTCTAATAAGATCGAGGGTATGGTGGTCAAAGAGGTACGTAGCGGCAGTGCAATGCTAATCAAATTCTACCGTGGTGCTCCTTCACCGCAAA
>JAKZJZ010001738.1:0-24998 GCA_022702705.1 Papilionanthe hookeriana x Papilionanthe teres
TTTTCACTCCAACCAACCCTTACATTCTCCCTCTTTCATTACTTCACTCTCTCTATCTCTCTCTCTCACCCTCTCTCTCTCAACATATCTCCCCCAACATCTTCCTTTCCCCATCTCTCGCTCATTATATGTTGCTCAATCTTGAGTCCCTCTTCTCTCTCACTCTTCTCTTCTCTCTATTTTTCTATTTTCTTTCTCTTCAATTTCGTTCTCACTCTTATGTTCTCCCTACCCTCTCTCTTTCTCTCTCGTGCTTTCTTTCTCCCTTGCTCCCTTACCTCTCTCTCCAATTTCATTGTCACTCTTCATCCCTTCCCCTCTCTCCCTTTCTCTCAAACGCATACATCCTTATGCTTTCCCTATCTTAATCTCTTAAGCTCTCTTTCTCGATCTCTCTTGCTCTTTTTTCTCCCACTCTCCATTTCTTTCTTACTATCTTATTTTCTCTCAATCTCATTCAATCTCATGCTCCCTCACATCTTATAATGTCTCCCTTTTTCCTTCTCACAACTCATGCTCTCTCTCACTCTTTATTATCTCTTTTTCTCGGTCTTTTCTCTCTCTTTTGTTGCCTTTTATTCTCTCTTTGTCCCACTCTATCCCTCAATCTCTCTCGCTCATTATCTCTCCCTATTTCTCTCTTCAAATCCCAATCTCAACTCTCTATCTTTCTCTCTCCTCCTCTTCTCTCTCATTATTTCTCACCTTTTCTCACACATACCTTCCTCTCTTCCCTTCCCTCTTTCACTCCCTCCCTCCCTCTCTCCTTCTCCCTCCATATATCTCACTCTCTTTACCTTACGTTTCTTCTCTCTCTCATCTCTCACTTTGTTTATATACCTTTCTCTCTAACTCCCATTCTCCCTCGCTTACTCTTTATTTTCTATCTCCCTCTCTCCCTCCCTCTCTCTCCAAATCTCCCTTTATAACTCCCTCTCTTTACCTTTCACTCATTATCTTTTACTCTTCTTCCCTGAGTCTCTTTTCTCTTTCTATTTCTACCTTACTCTCTCTCCCTCCCATTCACCCTTCAATCCCTATCTTCACTCCATCTCTTGCTCTCTCTCTCCTTTTCTCTCTCTCTCTCTCTCTCTCTCTCTATTTCTTCTCTCTATTGTTTATTTTCTATTTTTGGCCCCCTCTCCCTCTTGCTCTCTTTTACTAGTGTGTCTCTTGCTCTCTTTTCTATCTTTCTCTCTTATCTCTCTTTGATCACTCTTACTCTCTGCCTTTTTCATTAATTCACTCTCTCTGCCTCCCTCTTACCCTCCCTCTCTCTACATATCTCCACCTCTCACTTGCTATTTGTCGCTCTATCTTCTTTGAGTCCCTCTTGTCTCTCACTCTCCCTCCCTTCCACTTTCTCTTCAACCCCTCTCACTCCTTCCCTCCTCTCTCTCTCTCTCTCCATCTAATTCACTCGCCCTCTTCATCTTTCTCACTCTCTCACCCTCAATTTGTCTCTATTTATCACGTACTTGCTCTCTCTTGCTCTCTCTCTCCGTCTATCTCTTGCTATATCTTCAATTACTCTCTCTTCCCTTTCTTTACTTGCTATTTTTCCCTCCATCCCTCACCCTCTCTCTCGCTCTCCTTCCTTCCCTCTCTTTCTCAATTGGTCTCTCTTCTCTCTCTCTCTCTCTCTCTCTCTCTCTCTCTCTCTCTCTCTCTCTCTCTCTCTCTCTCTCCTTCCCCTCATTCCCTTTTCTCACTCTTTTCTCTCCCTTTACTCACTCTTTACTCCCTCCCCTCATCTCCTTCTTTATCTTTCTATATCTTCCTATATCCATCTCTCGCACTCTTTCTCTCACCCCCTCTCACATTCCCCTTCCCTCCTTATGTCTCTCTCTTTCTCTCTCTCCTCTCTCTTCCACACACTCACTCTCTCACGTCCACTCTATCCCTCTTCCTCAGCATTTCAATCTCTCTCTGATCTCTCTTCCACACACACTCTCACTCTCTCCCTTCCATTCTATCCGTCTACCTCAACATTTCAATCTCTATCTCTCTCTCTCTTTCCCTCTCTCTCTCCATGTATCACTCACTCATTCTCTTGCTCTGCTTCCTTCTGTCCCTATCACTAACCCTCTCTTTCTATATTTTTTTCTCAATCTATTTCTCTCTCTATTTGTCTTTACCAATTTCTCTCTCACTCTCCTTCCTTACTCTTGTTCTCATTATATCCCTCTCTATCTAAATTTATCTATTATTCTCTCTCTACTTCTCACACCCTTTCTACCTCTATTACTCCCTCTCTTTAATCTCTCTCACTCCTCCCTCTCTATTGTCCACTCTTTATTCCTTTTCTTTCTTGCTCTCACTTCTATTACTCTCTTTTCCATTACACTCACTCACACACACACACACACTCTCTCGCGCTCTCTCTCTCTCTCTCTCTCTCAATCCCATCATCATCTTGATATTACTCTCACTCTTAATCCATCCCCCTCCTTTCTTTTTCTTTGTTCCTTCTGTCTCTCCTTCACTCTCCTTTCACTCTTTCTCTCTCTCCTTATCCACCACTCTCTCTTCCTTTCCCTCTCAATTTCTTCCTTTCATCTTTGTCTCTCTGCCTCTCATCTCTTCTTCACACACTCTCTTCCTCCCTCCCTCACTCTCCCCCTCTTCTTAAATATTCTTGCTCTCTCTCAAGTTCTCTCTCTTACTCGTTCTCTAGCTCTCCTTCCCTCTGTCCCTCTGACTCACCTTGCCTCATTCCCTCACTCCCTTTTCCCTCTATTTCTATCTAGCTATCTCTCTCTTTGCCTTAATCCCTCACTCTTAAATTTCTCTCCCTCAGTTTATCTCTCTCTCACTCTATCTTTTTTTCATACACTTGCCCTTCTCAATTATGATCTCTCCTTAGTCACTCTGTCTTCTCTCTTTCTTTGTCCCTATCACACACACACTCTCTTCTCTCCAAGTTTTGCCTCTCTCAATCCCCCTCTCTTCTTTCTCTAATTTTCACACCCATTCTCCCTCTTTCTCTCTCCCTTCCTCCTTCCCTCTTTAACTCTTTCCCTCCCTTTGTCTCAACCTTATCTGCCACTCTCTTTTCTCTACTCTTCCTCCCTTTGTCCGAACTCTTTCTCCTTTTCTCCCTATATATCTATCTTACCACCTCGGTCACTATCTCTCTAATTCTCTAGCTTTCTATCTCTCTTCTTTGTCTCCCTACGTTCCTCCCTCACACTCTCTCTCCCTTCCCACTCTCCTAATATCTCATTTTCAATCTTTTGCCTCTCTCTCATTCCATCTTTTAAATCCTCTTCTCTCTCTCACACTCTTTTCCTCACCCTCTATAAGATCTCTTTCACACTCCCACTCTCCTTCTCTTATCCTCTCTAAGTCTCCCTTATGTAGCTTGCCCTTCTCTCTCCTTATCACTCACTCTCTCTTTCTCGAGCACTCACACACTCATAAACTCTCTCATTCTCTCTCTTTCAATCTTCCTCCCTCTCACTTTCTTAAGCTCCATTTCTCGATCTTTATCACGCTCTCTCTTACAATCTTTTTCCTTCTCTCGCACTCCATGCTCTCTCTCCATTTCTACATCTTTTTTCTTCTCTTTATCCCCTTCGCTATTTTTCTTTTTCCATTGCTCTCTCTTTCTTGCAATCTGTTCTATTTTAATATCTTATGCTCTCTTTTGCCCCTTTCATTGTTTCTCTATTTTCTCTCTTTCATCTCAATCTTTCTCCCTCTATCCCCACTCTCTCTTGCCCTCTCTATTGCTTCCGTCCCTCTCAATGTCTCTTTCTCTCTCTTCTCTCCCTCCGTCCCTCCCTCTCTCTATCTCCCTTTCACCCTCTTCAAATTCATCCCCCCTCACTCCCACTAAATCTAATACTCTTCCCTTTCTCTCCCTCACTCTCAATTTTTCTCTATATCTTCCTTCTCTCTCTCCTCTCTCTCTCTTTCTTTCTCTCTCACTTCCACACTCTTCAATCTCTCTCACTCCCTCCCTCTATCTCTCTTTATCACTCTCTCTCTCTCTCTCTCTTTCGCTCTTTTCTTTATTTATGTTTTATCACTTTTATTTCTTTATTTCTCTCTCTCTCTCTCACACACACACACACTCTTACTCTCTTTTATCACTCGCTCTAATCACTTTCTTCACTCTTTCTCTCCAACGATCTCTTACTCTCTTCCTCCCTCCCTCGCTCCCTCTTTATTAATTTAGTCTCCCTCTCTCTATTTACTCTATCATCCTCGGCCCTCCTATTATCTAATATCCCATCTATCATCCTTGGCCCTCTTGCTATCTTTTCTCTCTATCTACTCTTGCCCTCTATCTCTCTTTCTCACTCTATTGATCTAAGAGGGAGATTGTATGTGTGAGAGAGAAGAGGAAAAGAGAGTGAGAGAGAAACATTAGAGAAAGATTTTGAGAAGTTTGAGGAATAAAATGGAAAGAGAGAACAATAAGTGAGGAACATGGAGGAAGGGAGCGAAAGAGGAAGGAGTATGAGAGAGATATAGGGAGTGTGAGGGAGGATAGAGAAAAATAGAGTGAGCAAGAGAAAGTGAGGGAGGGAGAATAAGAGAATGAAAGAGGGGATAAGAGAGTGATGGAGAGAAAGTGAGCAAAGAAGGGAAAGTGGGATAGAGCTTAAGAAAGAGACAGAGAGAAACGAGTGAAGCAAGATAAATAGAGAAAGAGAGTGGGGGATAGAGGAAGAGAAAGAGTGAGAAGAGTAAGGGAGATGTTGAGTGAGAA
Source organism: Papilionanthe hookeriana x Papilionanthe teres (assembly GCA_022702705.1). Lineage (NCBI taxonomy): Eukaryota > Viridiplantae > Streptophyta > Magnoliopsida > Asparagales > Orchidaceae > Papilionanthe > Papilionanthe hookeriana x Papilionanthe teres. Next base: position 4,721 of record JAKZJZ010001738.1, read on the forward strand.
TAAAGAGTGAGAGCGAGATTGTGATAGAAAGTGGGCAAGAAAATAGAGATTCTGAAAGAGATAAAGAGAGGGAGTAGGAGTGAGAGCGAAGCTGAACAGAGGGAGTGGGTGAAGAGAGAGTAGTAGGAAAGGAGCAAGAGAGAGAATTATAGATGGAGCAAAGAGAGAGAGAGTTATGAGGGAGAGTGAGAGAGAGGGAGAAAAAGGGAGAGAGTGCAAGAGAGAAATAGAGAGAGAAGTGAGTGAGGGAGTACACGTGAGAGTGAAATTAAATAGTGAGGGAGAGAGGAGGAGAGTGAGTGAAAAAGCGAGATAGAAATTGAGAAAGAAAAGAGATTGTGGAAAGGGAGGGTAAGAGAGAGGGAGCTAGAGAGAGAAATAGAAAGAAAAATAAGGAGGGAGGGAGGGACGGAGGGAGGGACGGAGGGAGGGAGGGAGAGAAAGGATAGAGTGATGGATATAGAGAGATAAAGAGTGAGTAAAGAGAAAAAAGATCAAGGGAGAGCTAGAGAGCGAGATCAAGAAACATAGTAGAGAGTGAGACAGTGAGAAAGGGAGAGTGTAAGAAAGGGAGAGATAGAGATTGTAAGAGTAAGGGAGAGAGTGTGAAAGGGAGAGAGTGTGCAAGAGGGAGAGAGTGGGAAGTGGGAGATAGAGGAAGTGTTAGAGAGATTAAAGAGATAGAGAGAGTGAGAGAGGGAGAAAGAGAGAACGATTTAAGAGAGATATAGGAAGCAAGAGTGGAAGAGAGGAAATATTAGTGAGCAAGATTGAGAAAAGGAGGGAGATTGAGTGAGATTGAGTGAGAAAGAAGAAGGAAAGAAGGAGACGGAGAGGGAGAGAGGGAGAGATTGAGATAGAGAGAGTAGGAGAAAGGGAAGAGGGAGGGAGAGGATGAGAGAGAAAGGAGGAGAGAGAGAGAGCTAGAGAACGAGAGAGGAAGAGTGAGAGAAATACATAAAAGAGAGAGTTAGATAAGAGAGAGAAAGAGAGGAAATGAGAAAGAGCGATAGAGAAAACAAAAGGGATGGAGAGGGAGTGAATGAGTGACAGCAACAGAAGCAAAAGAGAGGAGTAAGATAGTGAGAGTGAGAGAAAGTAAGGGAAGTGGTGATTGAAAGAGGTAGGGATCGAGGAGGAAAGTGAGTTCCATGAGAGAAAATAAGATAAGAGAGAGCAAGAGAGGAAATGAGAAAGCACGATAGAGAAAATGAAAGGGAGGGAGAGGGAGTGAATGAGTGATAGCAGCAGAAGCAAGAGAGAGGAGTAAGATAGGGAGAGAGTGAGAAAGTAAGGGAAGTGGGAACTGAAAGAGATAGGGATCGAGGAGGAAAGTGAGTTCTATGAGAGAATAAGAAATAATAAAATTGATATGAGGGGAGAGATCAAGATCTGAGTGAAACTGAGAGAGAGTGTGTGAGGGAGGGAGAGTGAGTGATTGAGGGAGAGAAAGAGTAAGCAAAGTTAGAGAAGAGTGAGCGATAGAAGAAAGAGCAAGAGAGAGACAGAGAGAGACAGAGAGGGACAGGAAGGGAGCAAGAGAAAATAAAGGGAGATGAAATAGAGAGAGAGAGAGTGGAGAGGGAGTGAAGATAAGGATTGAAGAGTGAGCGGTAGGGAGAGAAGAGAGACGGTGAGACAGAAACATAGAGAGAAGATAGTTTCAGGGAAGATAAAGTAAAAGAAAGTGAGTGAGAGTTAGAGAGAGGGAGACATAGATGGGATATTGAGATAGTAGGAGGGCCAAGGATGATAGATTAAATACAGAGAAAAGATAGCAAGAGAGATCAAGTGACCGAGAAACAGAGAGAGAAACAGAAGAGAGAGTGAGAAAGAAAGAGGTAGAGGGCAAGAGTAATGGAGAGAATGAGAAAGGGTAGATAGAGGCAAAGCGAGAGATTAAAAAGAGAAGAGGGAGAGAGTAGTGAGAGCAAGAAAAATTTTAGAGGGAAAGAGAGGAAGTAAGAGAGGAAGAGAGAGGAAAAGATAGTGAGCATTATGGAGATAGGGAGCAAGATTAATAGAATGAGGGAGATAGAAAAAAGGAGAGATGGAGATGGAGAGGGAGAGAAAGAAATGTGAGATTGAGATAGACGGAGTCGGAGGGAGAGAAGTGAGAAGGAGAGTGAAAGGATGAGGGAGAGAGGGAGAGAGAAAGGATAAGGAAGAGTGAGAGAGAAATAGAGAAATGTGAAAGTGAGAGGAGAGAGGGAATGAGAGAGAGAGATGGAGAAAATAAAAGGGAAGGAGGGAGATTAAGCGAAGGGTGAAAGAGGAGAGGAGAGAGATATGGAGGAAGGAAGGAGAGGAAAGGAATGATTGAAAGTGGGAGGGACAAAGGAGGAGAGATAGATGTTTGAGAGAAAATAATAAATAATGAGATGGAGATAAGGGGCGAGAGTGAGATGTGAGAGAAAAGGTGTAGAGAGTGAGGTAAGGAGGGAGGGAAGGAAGCACGAGAATTGGGGAGAGAGGGAGAGAAAGTTGAGGGAAGAGAGAAAGGAGAGGGAGCATTAGAAGAGAGAGTAAGTGACAAAGAGTGAACATGGAACGAGAAAGAGAGAGGGAATGAGGGTGTATGGGTGAGAGTGAAACTGGAGAGAGAGAATAAGAGAGGGTGAGAGAGAAATAGAGAAAAGACAAAGTGAGAGAGAAATAGAGAGAAGAGAGTGAGGGAAGACAGAGCGAGAGAGAGTGTATGGAGTGAGAAAGAGAGGGCGGGAATGAGAGAAAATAAGAAATACTGAGATAGATATGAGGGGAGAGAGCAAGATGTGAGAGCAAATGAGATAAAGTGTGTGAGGGAGGAATAATGAGAGTGATAGTAAGAGATTGAGGGAGAGAAAGAGCGAGTAAAAAGAGAGAAGAGAGGGAGATAAAAACAAGAGCAAGAGAGAGAGATAGGGAGGGGGCAAAAGCGAGCAAACAAACAACAAAGTGAGAAGAAACAAAGCGTGAGAGAGAGTAAGAGGACTAAACATAGGGATAGAACATTGAGCAGGAGGGAGAGAGGGAAAGCAAAAATAGAGAGAGAAAAGAGACTCACGGAATATTTACTGAAAAAAAGAGAGAGAAGAGAGAGCAAAAGACCTAGAAAGAGAGATATAAAATAGATAATAGAAGAGAGAGCATGAGTGGTAAAGTGAAAAAAATAGAGAGATAGAGGGAGACAGTGAGAAAGATTGAAGTGAGAGAGGGAACCAATGAGGGAGGGAGAGAGAGAGAAAGAGTGAGACGAGGGAGTAGGAGTGAGAAAGAAGGGAGTGTTGAAAGATAGTGCAAGAGAGAAAGTGAGAAGAGGAGAGAGAGGGGAAGCAAAAGAGTTGATGATAAAGAGAGAGAGTGAACATGGAATGAGTAAGAGAATTGTACAAGGGAGTAAGAGAGATGGTGAAATGGAAGAGATAAAGATGGAGCGAGAAAGGGAGAGAGAGTTAGAGACAAATAGAGTGAGGGAAGAGAGAGAATAAGGGAGGGGAGAGTGAGCAAGCTAGATTGGGAGTAAGAGAGAGAGAGTTAGGACAGCGAAGAAAGAGGGATGTAGGGAGTGAAAGAGGGAGGAAGAGTGAATAAGTGGTAGTGAGGGATAAAATAGAGGATGTGAGAGAAAGAGAGAATTCGAGAGAATGAGAAAGGGAAAGAGAGAGAAAGAGATATAGAATAGAGGATGTGAGAGATAGGGATAGAGTGAGTGAGAAAGAGAGATAGAAGGAGGGAGTAGATAGATTAAAGAGAGAGCAATATATAAGCATTGATAGAGAGTGAAAATGAAATAGAGAGAGAAGTAAGACTAAAAAAGTATTTGAGTAAAAGAGAGTGAGTGAGCTGTAATGGGATAGGGAGAACAAAAGAATGGCTAGAGAGAGCAAGAGAAAGGGAGACAATGAGGAAAATGGGGAAAGAGATTTACGAAGGGAGAGAAGAGAGAGAAAGAGATGGTGGGAGGGATGAAATCAGCGGGAGTGAGATTAGGGGATAGAGGGAGATAATAAGTGAGATGAAAGAGATAAGAGAGAGCAACATTGAACTGAACAAAAGAGAGCATAAAATTGTAAAGGAGAATAAAGTGTTGGAATGAGAGATCAAGGGAGGGAGAATAATGGAGTCGTATAGAGAGAGAAGAGAGGAAGATGCAACAATGAACAAACTGGCTGGATTGTAAGAGAAAGAGCGAGATGGTAAGAGAGAGAGAGATAGAGATCAAGAAATGGAGCTTGAGAGGGAGAGTTTTAGAGAATGTATGTGTGTGTGTGAGAGAGAGAGTCAGTGAGCTGGAGAGAGATGGGTGAGGTACATAAGGGAGACCTAGAGAGGGCAGGAATGAGGGAGTGAGAAAGATAGAGGACTGCGAGAGAATGATAAAGAGAATGACAGTAGGAGAATGAGAGATGCCTATAGAGAAAGAGGAAAAGAGAGTGAAAGAGAGGAGAATATAACAGAGGGAATGAGAGAGAGGGATAAGAGAGAAAAAGAAAAATTAGGAGAGTGGGAAGGGAGAGGAGGGAAGGAGATAGAGAGCTAGAGAATGAGAGAGATGGTGAGCGAGAGAGAAAGAGATATATCTAGGAAGAGAGGGAGAGAGACATAATAAGGGTAAGAAAAAGGGAATGAAAGATAGAGGTGAGACAAAGGGAGGGAGAGAGTTAAAGAGGGAAGAAGGGAGATAGAATGATGGAGAAAGTTAGAAAAAGAGAGAGAAGAGAGAGGAATAGAGAGAGACAAAAGTTAGAGAGAGTGTTTGAGGATAGAGACAAAGAAAGAGAGATGACAGAGTGACAGAAGAGAGAACATGAGATAGAAGAGCATGAAAAATAAGAAAGAAAAGAGAGTGAGAGAGAGAGCGAGGGAGGGAGAGATATTTAAGATTTAGGGATTAAGACAAAGAGAGAGTAAGATATAAAAAGAGTGAATGAGAGGAAGGGAGAGAGTTAGAGTAATGGATAAAGGAAGATAAATAGTAAGTAAAGAGAGATAAAAGAGAGAGAACAAAACGTAATAGAAACTGTGTCATAGTGAGGAAGGGAGAGAGTGAGAAAAGGGGTGATAGAGTGAGAGGAGAGTGATTGAAGAGAGAGAGGGAGTGAAAGAGGGAGAGAGCAAGAACGACTTAAGAGAGAGATATGAAGCGAGAGAGGAAAAGAACAAAAAATATGAGTAGAGATAGGGAGGAGAGTCAGAGAATGAGTGAGAAGGTGAGACAGAGCGAGGGTGTTGGAGAGGGAGAAGGGAGAGAGACTGAGATAGAAAGAGTGGGAGAGAGGGTAGCGTAGGGAGAAAATGAGAGATAAGAGAAAATAAGAAAAGTGAAAGTGTGAGAAGAGAGAACAAGAGAGGAAATGAGAGAGAGTGATAGAGAAAATAAAAGGGAGGGAATGAGTGCAAGAAGAGAGAGAGAGGTGTAAGATAGTGAGTGAGGGATCGAGATGAAAGTAAGATGTATGAGAGGAAATAAGAAATGATGAGGTGGATTTGAGCGGAGAGAGCAAGATGTGAGTGCAATTGAGAGAAAGTGTGTGTGGGTGTTAGAGTGAGAGCGAGAGAGAATAAGTAAAGAGACTAGAGAGAAAGATACAAGAAAGAATAAGAGAGAGAGAGAGGGGAGAAATAATGAGATGGATTTGAGGGGAGAGAGCAAGATGTGAGAGCAAAATTCAGAGAGAGTGTGTGAGGGAGTGAGAGTGAGAGATAGCAAGTGTGAGCAAAAGAGATAGAGAAGAGAGAGTGATAGATGAAAGAGCAAGAGAGAGAACAGAGGGAGGGTAAGAGAGCAAGCAAAAGATAAAGAGATTTGAAATAAAGAATGAGAGACTGAGCAAGAGAGGGAGTGAACTAGAAACAGAGAGATAGAGGGAGGGACTGATAGGGATTGAGGAGATAGAGGGAGGAAGAAGGGTGTGAGAGTAGACAAAAATAGAGAGAAAAAAGAGACTCAAAAAAAATTTAAAAATAAATAGGGAGTGAGAGGTTGTAAGAGAGGGAGATATAGAGAGAGATGGAGGGTGAGAGAGACTCACTCTATTGTTCTCACTCTATTTTTTCACTTCCCTCTCTTCCTTTCTAACTACCTCTCACTCCCTATTATGTTTCTTTCTTTTATTCTCATGTTCACACTTCCCTCTTTCTCACTCATTATCTCCCTAAATCCATCACTCAATCACTCTCTACTTTCCTCTCATTCTTTATCTATTCTTTTCCTCACCGCCTCTTCTCTCTTGCTTTTTATTACTTCCCCTCCCTCCTTATTTCATTTTTTGATTGTCTCACTAGTCCCCTCTCTCTTACCCTCTCTTACCTCACTCTTTATTTCTCTCTCTTTTCATCTCTCCCTCCCTTCTTGGATCCATCACTCTCTTCAATCTTTTCTCTCTCTTTCTCTCATGCTCTCTCAGACTTTTTCTCTCCCTCTCTCTCTCACACCCTCCCTCCCTAATTCTCTCTCACTCCATCAATCATTCTCTCTTTCTCCATTTCCCTTACTCTCTCTTACCCCACTCTCTTTCTTCAGCTTCACTCTCACTCTTACAACCTCTCTTTTTATCTCTTTCACAATCTCTATTCTCTCTTCCACTTTCTTTCATTATCTCTCTATCACACTCTATTCTCTCTCACCTTCTCTATTACTCTTCTCAATTGATCTTCTTCTACCCCCACTCTCTCATTCCCTATTTATCTCACTTTCCTCTCTTCCTCTCTCTCTCAAGCTCTCTCCACTTGCCCACCCTGGCTCTCCTCTCTTTATCTCTCTCTTAAACTCTCTGTCATTCTCTCTCTCATTCTCTTATTCTCCCTCCCTCTCCCACTTGCTCACTCTCTCTTAATCTTCCCTCAATCTCCTTCTTTCCCAATATCTCTCATTCCCTCTTCCTCCTTTTATCCCTTCCTCTCATTTTCTCACTATTTCTTTTCTTCCCCTCCATATCTCCCTCTCTCTAGCTCACACTCAACTCTATCTTCCCTAAGTGTCTTTTCTCTCCATATTTCTGTCTCACTCTATCTCCTTCTCTCCCTCCTGCTCACATTTCAATCCCTATTTTACTACCCCTCTTGCTCTCTATCTCTCTCACTCTCTATTTCATCTCTCTTTAATGCTTTTCTTGCTCTCTTTTGTCCCCCTTCTATCTCTCTCTTGCTCTTTCTTCTATCACCCTCTCTTATCTCTTTGGTCACTCTTTCTCTCCCACTATCCTTCAATCCCTCGCACTCACTCTCAGTTTCTCTCAGATCTCACTCTCTCCCCTCATATCCATGTCAATATTTCTTATTTTCTCTCACAGATCTCTCTTTCTCAATCTCTCCTCTCTCTCACTCTTGTTGTACTCACTCATTCACTCCATCTCTCTCCCTCTCATTTTCTCTACTGCTCTCTCTCTTATTCCCTTTGTCTTGCTCCCTCTTCTCTCACTTTCTCTTTTCTCTACTTCTCTCTCTTCATCTCTCATTCTATCTCTCATCCTATCTCTCTCATTCTCTCCCTTCTGCTTTCTTCCCTCCCACTCCCCCTATCTCAATCACCAACCCTCTCTCTTCCTCTCTCATTCTAATATATCTCTCTCCATTCCTTTTCATGCATTCTCTTAATCTCCCTACTTATCTCAATCTCACTCTCTATCTTTTTCTCTTTCTTCCTCTCTCGCCTCTCTCACTCTCTCCCCTTATCTCCCCTTTCTCACTCTCTCCCTTACTCTAGCCCTCTATCTCTCTCTTTCTCACTCACTCCCTTTCTCACTATTTCTCACTCTCTATTATGATTGTTTCTCTCGCTCTCTAGCTCTATCTTACTCTTTTTTATGTCATTACTCACTCTTGATCTCTCTAAGTCCATCAATCTAACTCTCTCTCCATTTCTCTCATTCACTCACTCTTTTTCTCTCACCCTTCTTCTCTCTCATTGTTTATTACTTTCACTCTTCCCTCCCTCACCCCTTATTTTTCACTCTTTTTCTCTCTAGCTCACTTCTCTCACCCTCTCTTTCCTCACTCTCTTTTTTATCTATTTCTCTCTAGCTTTGTCACTTTGTCACCTCCACACTTCCTCACTCTCTTTAATTTTACTCTCTTACTCCCTCACTAGCTCCACTCTCTCTCTCTCTCGTACTCTCTCTCCCACTCTCCCTCTCTAACTCCCTCTGGCTCCATTTATCATTGTTTCACTAGCTCCTTTTCTATTTCTCTCTCTTCATCCTCTCTCTCTCTCTATCATACTCTCTATTTTATCTCCTTCTCGGTCTTCTGCTCTCTTTTTTTGCTCTTTAATGTCATTCCATCTCTCACTCTATCCCTCACTCTCTCTTCTCTCTCTCCTACTTCTCTCTTTATCAATCCAACTCTCAACTCTCTCTTTCTTTCTCTCTGCCTCTTCTCCCTCTCATTATTTCTACCTTCAATCGCAAATCTCTTCCTCTCTCCCCCTCCATCGTTTGCTCCCTCCCTCCCTCTCCCCTTCTCTCTTTATACATTCTTTCTTTTGCTCTATCTCTCTCTCTCTCTCTCTCTCTATTTCATCTCTATTTTTTCTTGCCCTTCTTCACTCCCTTTCTGTCTCACTTTTGTTCGTTCTTCTACCACCTTCTCATCTCTCTTTACTCCATCTCTACCTCTATCTCACTCACTCTCACTCTCCCTCCCTCACACACTCACTTTTAGTTTCTCTCACGTATTGCTCTCTCCTATCATATCCTTCTCATTGTTCTCTCTCACACACTCTCTAATGCATCTCTTTCATCACTCTCTTATCACTTACTCTTTCTCCCCAACCAACTCTCACACTCCTCTCGACCTCTCTCCTTCTTTCATTAATTCAATCTCTCTATCTCTATCTTCCTCTCCCCCTCCCTCTCTCTCTCCATATCTCACTCTATTTATCCCTCTCTCTACTTCTCACTCATTATCTTTTGCTCTATCTTCCCTGAGACCTCTTATCTCTATATTTCTCCCTTACCCTCTTTCTTTCTTTCTCTTCTGCTCACGCTTCAATACCATTCTTTACTCTCTATTTTGTTCTCTCTCTCTCTCACTGTCTAATTCATCTCTCTTTGTAGTTTGTTTGCTCTCATTTCCCCCCTTTTGTCTCTCTTTTCCTTTCTTATATCTCCATCTCTTCTCTTTCCTCACTCTTTCTCTCCCTCTATCTCTCATTCTCTCTCTCCCTCCCTTACACACTCTCTCTAAATTGTTCTCACATCTTGATCTCTCCCGTCATATTCATTTCATTATTTCTTATTTTCTGTCAAAAATCTCTTTCCTCATCGTTCCCTCCCTCTTTCAACACTTATTCCCCTCTTGTGTTCCTTTATTCGTATCTCAGGCCTCTTTCCATATCCACGTGCATTCACTCCTTTACTCCCTCTCCCTCCCTCTCATTTCTTTATCGCTCTCTCTCATTCCCTCTCTCTTGCTCTCTCTTCTCTCACTTTCTCTTTTCTCTATTTCCCTCCCACTCTCCCTCTCCCTTTATCTTGCTCTCTCTCATTCTTTCTATCTAATTCTCTCCTCTGCTCCTCTCCCTCCCTCCCTTTCTATCTCAACCTCTCTCCCTCTCTCCCTCATTCCCTCTCCTTCTCTTCTTCACTCTTTCTCACTTCTCTTATTCTCCCTCCCTATCTCGGTTTAGCTCACAATCGATTGAGCTCTTTTTCTTTCTCATTTCCTATCTCCCTCTCTTAAGTCTTTCCTACACTCTCTCCCTGTCTCACTCCCTCTCTCTCTTTAATCTCTTTCAATCCCTCCTCCTTTCTCACTCTCTTCCTTACTCTTGCCCTCTATCTCTTAATTTCACACTCTCTCCCATTCACTCAATGTCTCTCACTTTCTCTTATCTTTCTCCCTGTCTCTCTCTTGATATCTCTTGCTCCATTTTCTCTCTCTTTACTCATTCTTTAACTTCCTGTATCCATCACTCTAACTCTCTTTCCCTTCCTCTCATTCTCTCACTCTTCTCTCTCTCACCCTTATTCTCTATCATTGTTTATTACTTCCTCTCCTTCCCTCCCTCTTTCCCTCCCTCCCTATTTATTTCGCTCGCTTTTCTCTCTATAGCTCTCTCTCTCTGTTTCCCACTATTTCTTCACTCTTACTTCTTTCTCTATTTCGCTCTCGCTCAGATTCTCTCTCCCATCCTCGCTCCCTCACTCTCCTCCAATTCTCTCCCACTATTACTGCCTCACTCGTTTCTCTCTTTCTCTCTTGCACTCTTTCTTCCTTTCTCTCTTCCTTTTCCTCTCACTTTCCCTCCCTAACTCTTTCTCTCTTACTCAATCTATCATTTTCTTTCTTGTTTCGTTTCTCTTACTCTCTTTACCCACTCTTTCTCTTCAGCTTCACTCTCACTCCTACTCCCTCTCTTTATCTCTTTCACATCTCTATCCTCTCTTCCACTTTCAATCGCTGTCTTTATTCTCTGTCAACTTCTCTCTTACTCTTCTCACCTATTCTCTTCCTCTATTCACCCACTTTCTTTCTCTATTTCTCTCACTTCTCTCCTTCAACACTCTCTCTCCCACTTCTCTTCCTGGCTCTTTTCATTCTCTCTCTCATTCTGTTATTCTCCTCCCTCTATCTCACTTGCTCACTCTCTGTTTCTCCATCATTCCTCATTCTCCTTCTCTCCCTATATCTCTATCAGTCTCACTTCCTCATTTGCCCCATTCCTCTCCCTCTCCCTCTCCCTCAGTCCCTCCTCACTTCTTCTCTCCCGCTCTCTCCCTCTACCTCTATCATCTCTTCCTCCACCTCCTATTCTCATACATTCTCTCACTCTCTCTTCTTATCATGCTCTCTCTTACTCTCCCTCCCACTATCTCTCTCTTCCTCTCTATATATATACTCTCACACTTTCTATCCCTCTATCCCCCACATCTCTCTGTCCCCTCCCTCTTCGCTCCCTCACACTCACTCTCTATTACACCTTTATTATTTTGTTGTTGCTCAAAAAATCTCTCTTAATCTCTCTTCTATCGCTCTCTCTCCCCCTCATTACTCAACTCCTTTTCTCCTTCTATCTTCCTTTCCCGCTCCCTCCCTCCCTTCCTCCCTCCCTCTATCTCTTTCTCCTTCTGTCTCTCAATATTTCTTACTTTCTCTCACTCTTCTTTTTACTTTCTCCTTTCCTCCCTCTTCCACCTCTCTATTTTCATATCTCTCACTCTCTATCTATTTATCTATCTTTTGGTTCCCTTACTTGCTCTCCTTATCACTCTTGGCCTATATCTCTCCCTCCTTCACTCTCTTATCTATCTCTATTTCTCTGTAATTCTCACTCCTCTCTCCCTCCCTCTCTCTCTTTAATTTCACTCTCTTAGTTTCCCTTTGTCTCACCAATTCTCTGTTCTCTCCCTTTATCTTTCTCTCTTCTCAACTCTCTCTCTTCCGACTCCTTCACTCTCTCTATCCTCCAAGCACAATCTCTCTTTCTCTCTTACTACTTTCCCTCCCTCCCCCTCTCTCTTACTCACTCTATCTTCAACTCTCCCACACTCAGTCTCCATCTACCTCCCTCTCTCCTTCTCTATCCTTTTTTTTCTCACTGTCTTCATCTCTATCCATATATCCATCACTCTCTCTTTCATTCTCTCACTCTCTTTGTCTCTCTTCACTTCCTCCCTCACTCATATTCTCTCTCCCTTCTCAACCTCCTAATATCTTATTTTCTCTTTCCTTTCTTATTTACTCTTCTCTCCCTTACTCTCTTTCATATTTCACTTTAGATCTCTCTCACTCTCTCACATGTTCTTGTTATCGCTCTCACTCTCTCCCTCTATCATTCTTACTCCCTCATTTGTGCCCTCTCTAGGTCTCCCTTATGTAGTTAACTCTTATCTCCATCTCACACACTGACACGCTCTCTAGCACTCACTCACTATTAAACTCTCACCCTTGCGCCCATCTTTAGCTCCATTTCTTGCTCTCTATCTCACTCTCCATTACCATTTTCTTCTTTCTCTCGCACTCTCTCCTCTCCCTTGCTTCATTTTTCTCTCTTCTCTCTCTATACTCTTCTATAATATTTTTTCTCACTCTCTCTTTCTCACTCTCTGTTCTCTTTTTTATCTTATACCCTCTTTCACATTCTCTTTTGTTGCTCTCATCTCTCTTTTTTTACTTCTCTCTCACTATATCCAATACTCTCTCTCCTCTCTCTCTTACTTCCATCCCACCACTCTCATTCTCTCTTCTCTCCATCCCTCTCTCTCCCTCCCGTTATCCCATTTCTTTTCTCTCTTGCGTACTCCCTCTCTCTCTCAACACTCTCATATTATCCCTTACTTTTCACCCCGTACTCACTTGCTCATACTCGATCTTCCCACTGTCACAGTTCTCACAATCTCACCCTTTCCCTTTCTCTCTCTTCCTTTCTCTCTGTTCTCTTTAAAACATCTCTCTACCTATTTCAATCTCTCTTTCTCACTCAGTCTCTCCCCCTCTCTCACTGTCAATTCCAACCTTTTTTTATATCTCTTACTCTATCTTCTGTCTCTATCTTTTGATGCTCCCTTTATCTCCCTCTCTCTTTCACTCTCTTTATCCCTCTTTTCCTCCTACTCTCCTTATCCTCCTCTCTCTTGATCCCTCTCTCACTTGCTCTCTCTTTCCCTCTCTCCTGCTCTCTTTCCATCAGTCTCTCTTCTCTCTATTACTTTCTCACACTCTCTCCCTTTCTTACTCCATCTTCCTCTCTATTTAGTTTCACTCTCGCTGTTACGACTTCATATCCTCTCCCTATGTTGCTCCATGATTACTCTCTTCTGCTGCTCTCTCTCCTCTATCACTCTCCATCTTCCTCCCTCGTCCTTCTATTCTCTCTGCTCCCTTTCTCTCCTCTCTTCATCCCTCCTCTTCCTACTTCTTTCTCAAAGATGTGCTTGTTCACTCTCTCTCCCTCTTTCTTCCCCTCTCTTTCTCTATCAAACCATCATTCACTTTCTCTTCCATATCCCTCCCTCTCTCTTCCCTTTCCCTCCCCTCTCTTCCTCTCTCTTTATCATTTCTTTCCCTTTATCTTTCACACTCTCTCCATTCTTTATCTCATTTTGGCATTCCTTCCTCCTCTCTCCCTTCCGCTCATATCTTCTCTGGTCTCTCTTATCTCTCTCTCTTTCACTTTTTTCTCCATGTATCATTTTTAACTGTCACTATGCCCCTCTCTTTCTCTTTAAATTTATTGTTCTCTCTCTATCTCGCTTGCTCTCTATTTCATTTTCTCTATAGGTCTCTATCATGTTGTTCTCTCTCTCTCTCTCTCTCTCTCTCTCTCTCTCTCTCTCTTTTCTTCTTTCTCTCTTTATCCCCTTGCTCACTCCAGCACATCCCACAGCTCCTTCCCTTTTATTCAACCTCATACCATCGTTTACTTTTCTCTCTCAATCTCTTTAGCTCGCGTTCTTGCCCTATCTTACTGTCTCTTCCCTTGCTCTCCAGTTCCTTCTTGATTTTTTCCTCCCACACTCTGCTTTCTCTTGATTTTATTTCTCTCACTCACTCACTCTCCCTCTCTATTTCTCACCTGCTCTATCTTACAATATCTCTCTATATGTATTCTCTCCTTCTCTCCTAATATCTCTCTCACTCTCCCTCTCTCTAACATAATATCTCCTTTTCTCTTGCTCTTCCCTTACCTCTCTTCTCTCTCAATTTCTCGATTGCCCACTCACTCTTTCTCCTCTCCCTCTCTTTCCCATTTTTTGTCTTACTCGCTCTTACTATCTCTCCTATTGCTACCAATTCCCTCTCTCTTCTAATTCTTTCTCCTTCTCTATCACTCATACACACTCTCTTGCATCCCTCCCTCTGTTTCCCTCCCTCTTAGTAACTCTCCCTCCCTCCCTCCCTCTCTCTCTCCCTCTCCTCTCAACACCTCCACTAACTCTCTCACTAGCTCGTTCTATCTCTCCCTCTCTCTCCTCTTATTCTCTCTCCTCATTTTCTAGCTCACTCTCTTGCTCAAGCTTCCTTCACACTATGTTCTCTCTCCCTCACTCTCACTTTCTCTCTGTATCTTCCATCTCTCTCCCTTCTCTCTCACCCTTTCTTCCTCTCTCACTCCCACACTCTTCAATCTATCTCACTCCCTCCTTCTATCTCTCTTTATCACTCTCTCTCTTTTTCGCTCTATATAGAGTATTCTTGCTCTCATTTATATAGCACTCTTTTCCATTGCAATCACTTTCACACACACACCCTCTCTCACTCTCTCTCTCTCAATCCCACTCATCACCATCATATCACTCTCACTCTTAATCTGTCGCTCTCCTTTCTCTTTCTTTGTTCCTTCTCTCTCTCTCTCTCTCTCCTTATGTCTCTTTTACTGATTTCTGTTCTCTCTTTCTCCTTTCACTCTTTCTCTCCATAAATCCCCCACTCTCTCTCCCTCTCCCTCCCCTCTCAATTCCCTTCTTTCCTCACTGTCTCTTTGTCTCTTACCCCTCTCTTTCCCTCCCACTCTCTCCCTCTGTCTCACTCTCTCCCTCTCCCACTCAATTCCATCCTTTCCTCTCTGTCTCTCTCTCTCTCTCTCACCTCTTTCTTTAACACACTCTCTCCCTCTCTCTCTCTCAATCTTTCTTGCTCTCTCTCAAGATCTCTCTCTCTCATTCGTTCTCTAGTTCTCCTTCCCTCTCTCCCTCTGGTTCACCTTGTCTTACTCTATTTTTCCTGACTCTCTTTTCCCTCTATTTCTATCTCTATCTCTCTCTCTTTGTCTCAATCCCTCACTCGTAAATTTCTCTCTCCCTCGCTCAATCTCTCTCACACGTTTTATTTTTTTCTTACTCTTGCACTTCTCTCTTATGATCTCTCCTCATTCACTCTGTCTTCTCTCTTGCTTTAACCCTATCTTTCACACACACATTCCCTCTGTAAGTTTTGCCTCTCTCAATTCCCCTCTCTTCTTTCTTTAATTATTTCACCCCTTATCTCTCTTTCTCTCTTCCTTCCTCCTTCCCTCTTTAATTCTCTCCCTCCCTTTGTCTCAACCTTATCTCTCACTCTCTATTCTTTACTCAGCCTCCCTTCGTCCCAACCCTTTCTCCTTCTCTCCCTATATATCAATCTTACCACCTAGCTCACTTCTCTCTAATTCTCTAGCTTCCTATCTCTCTCTTCTTTGTTTCCCTCCCTTCCTCCCTCACACTCTCTCTCCCTTCCCACTCTCCTAATATCTCATTTTCTCTTTTTTGCCTCTCTCTCATTCCATCTCTTACACCCTCTTCTCTCTGACACACTTTTTCCTCTTCCTATGTAGATCTCTTTTATTATCCCACTCTCCTTCTCTTTATCCCTCTCTCTCTCCCCTTTCTTTCTCACTCCCTAATTCATGCCCTCTCTAGGTCTCCCTTATGTAGCTCGCCCATCTCTCTCCTTATCCTCACACTCTCTCTTAAGCACTCACAAACACTCATACACTCTCTCATTCTTCTCTTTCAATCTCCCTCCCTCAAGCTCTCTTAAGCTCCTTTTCTAGATCTCCTTCTCGCTCTTTATTACACTCCTACTCCTTCTCTCGCACTCATCCTCTCTCTCCATTGCTGCATCTTTTTCTCTTCTCTTTATCCCCATCCCTATTATTCACTTTCCTTTGCTCTCTCTTTCTTGCATTCTATTCTCTTCTTCTATCTTATGCCTCTTTTGCCCTTTTCAATGTTATCATCTCTTCTCTCTTTCATCTCAATCTTTCTCTCCCTCTATGCCCCACTCTCTCTCCCCCTCTCTATTGCTTCCATCCCTCCCAGTGTCTCTTTCTCTCTCTTCTCTCCCTCCCTCCATCCCTCTCTTTATCTCCCTCTCGCTCTCTTTTTCTCAATTTCACAGACTCTATCCCGCTCTCCCTCTCTCTTTCCTAATTCATCCCCACTCTCTCTCCTACTAATCTCATTCTCTACCCCTCTCTCCCTCACTCTCACTTTCTCTCTATATCTTCCATTTCTCTCTCTTCTCTCTCACCTTTCTTCCTCTGTCACTCCTACACTCTTCAATCTCTCTCACTGCCTCACTCTATCTCTCTTTCTCACACTTTCTTTCTTTTGCTCTTTTCTCTTTTTATTTTTTATCACATTTTTTTCTTTATTTCGCTCTCCCTCTCTCTTTATCTCTCTCATGCACACACTCCCTTACTCTCTTTTATCACTCGCTCTTATCACTTAACTCACTCTTTCTCTCCAACGTTCTCACAATCTCTTCCTCCCTCCCTCTTTCCCTTCCTCTTTCCCACTCTCATTAATTTAGTCTTCCTCTCTATCATTCTCGGCCTTCGAGCTATCCCAAAATCACGTCTATATCTCCCTCTCTTAACCTCTCACTCACTATCTTTTACTCTATCTTCACTGAGTCTATGTTCTCTCTAGATTTCTTTCTCACACTCTCTTATTCTCTCCCTCCCGCTCACTCTTCAATCCCTTCACTCCCTCTCTGCTCTCTCTATCTCTCTCACTCTCTATTTAATCTCTCTTTATTATTTTCTTGCTCTCTTTCTCTCCCTCTCTGTCTCTCTCTTGCTATTTCTTCTATCGCCCACACTTCTCTCTGTTTGCTTACCCTTTCTCTCCCTCAATCACTCACTCTCACTATCCCTCCCTCACACTCTCTCTTGCAATTTCTATCGCATCATGCTCTCTCCCCACATATCCATCTTACTATTTCTTATTTTCTTTCATGGAACTCACTTTCCTCCTCGATCCCTCCCTCTTTCAGCCCCCACTTTCCTCACTTTCTCGCTCCCTCCCTATCTTATTCTCTCTCGCTTATGTTGCACTCACTCATTCACTCCCTCTCCCTCCCTTTTGTTATCCCCATCACTCTCTCTCTCATTCCCTATCTCTTGCTCTCTTATCTCACTTTCCATTTTCTCTATTTCTCTCTCTTTCTCTCCCATTCAATCACTCTCTGTGTCATCCTCTCTCTCATTCTCTCCCTCCCTCTCTCCCTCTTGTCTCCCTCCTTCCTTCTTCCTTCTCACTCAATATTTCTCTATCCCCCTCCTTTTCTCAATCTTACTCACTACCTTTGCTCTCTCCTCTCTCGCTTCTTATCTCTCTCTCTCTTAAATCTTTCTATCTTTCTCCCTCTCTCACTCCCTCTCTCTCTTCAATCTTTCTCACTCTCTTTCTCTATATCCAACTACTCAATCTCTCCCTCTATCTCCCCCTTTCTGACTCTCTCCCTTATAATTACCCTCTTTCTCCTTCCCTTTCTTGCTCTCTCCCTTTCTCACTGTCTCACTCTCTTTTTTTTTCTCTCTCGCTCTCTAGCTCTCCCTTGCTCTTTTTTCTCTCTCTTTACTCACCCTTTATATCTCTATATCCATCACTCTATCTCTCTCTCTTCCTCTCTTTATCTCTCTCTTCTCTCTACACCCCTCCCCTTCTCTCTCATTTTTTATTACTTTCTCTCCTTCCCTCCCTCCCTCCCTCCATCCATATTTTTCTCTCTTTTTCTATCTCTAGCTCACTCTCCCTTGCCCTCCCTTTCCAAAATCTCTATTCTTTCTCTCTTTCTCTCTTTCTTTTTCACTCTCTCACCTCCTCACTTCCTCACTATTTAATTTCACTCTCACGCATACTCCCTCTCTTCGGCTTCACTCTCACTCCTACTCCCTCTCTTTTTCTCTTTAACACTCTCTATTCTCTTCCTCAGTCTCTATTACAATCTCGCTCTCACTCCTTATTCTCCCTGAACTTCTCCCCTACTCTTCTCCCACTTTATCTTTCTCCAATCCCTCACACGTACTTCCTCTCTCTCACTCCAACGTTTATCTCTCTCAATCCCTCCAGGGTGAGAGGAAGAGCGTTTGAGAGAGAGTGAGAGAGTGTCTGAGGTGTGAGATGGAAAGAGAAGAGTTAGAGAGGGCAAGATTGAGGACATGATTGAGGGAATGAGAAAGATAGAGAAAGGGACTAAGACCGTTGAAGAGAATAAGAGTTAGAGAGTCAAAGAGATCCAGAGAGAAAGAAAAAAGAAAGTGAGAGAGAAAATAATATAAGAGAGGGAAGGAGAGTGAGGAACAAGTGAGAAAAAATATTAACAGGGTGGGAAGAGAGAGAGTGTCTGAGAGAGGGAGGGAGGGAGAGAAAAGAGAGATAAAGAGTGAGAGAATGAAAGAAAGAGTGGGGGAGGGAGCAATAAAGAAATATAAATAAAGAGGTATAGAGTGAGAACAAGAATAAGTAAAGAGAGAGAGAAATGGGTGACAGAGAGAGGGAGAGAGAGGGAAACAAAGAAAGAGAGAGAAGTAGGAGAGAATGTGAGAAATAATGAGAGAAAGAAGAGAGAAGGATTGAGATGGATAAAAGTTGGAGAGCAAGAGATAGAGTGTGTGTGAGGGATAAAAAAAGTTTGAGCAATTAGACAAGAGAGAGTGACCGAAGAGGGAGGAAGAAAGAGAAGAGCAAGAGAGTAAAAAAAGAATGATAGAATAGAAAGTGTGAGAGAGAGGAGAGAACGAGAAAGAGAGATAGAGAGGGAGTGAAGATTGAGAGATAGAGATTGCGACAGACAAGTAGAGAGAGAGGAAAGATATTAAGAAACAAACAGAGAAAGAGAGAGTTAGTGAGGGACAAAGGGAAGGAGATCAAGATAACGAGTGAGAGATTTTGAGAGAAAGCGAGGGTGATGTAGAGGTAGAGTGAGAGTGTGTGTAAAAGAGAGAGGGGAGTGAGAGAAAGGGGGAGACATAAGGTGGGAAGTAGGAAAGTGGGAGTGGGTGAGCGAGTGTTGGGGATATATGGAGGGAAATAGTAAATGGAATGAAAAGTAAGAGAGACAAATAAAAGACAGATTAGGAGAGAGAGTGAGAATAGAGATTGAGAAAGATAGAGGGTAAGTTATGAGTCAGAGTGATATAGTGATGAAGAGAGGGACTAGGAGAGAAAGAACAAGAGGGAACAAGAGGAAGAGAGATAAAGTGTGTGTGTGTGTGTGTGTGAGTGTGAGAGTAATAGAAAAGAGAATAATAGAAGAGAGCACAAGAAAGATATAGAATAAATAGTGAAAAATAGAGTGAGAAGAAGAAATAAGAGAGGGATTGAGAGAGGGACAAGAGAGAATAAGAGAGTGTGTGTGAGAGAGAGAGTGTGAGAGAGACAAAGAAGAGAGAGATAAAGAGCTAGAGAATGTGATAGATAGTGAGCGAGGGAACAAGAGAGCTATAGGGAGAGAGAGTGTGAGAACAAATGTAATGAAAGAGAAAAAATAGAGCAAGAGAGGGTAGTGAGAGGGAAAAAAGGAAGGAGAGCAAGAGATTGAGTGAGAGAGATCGAGAAAGAGAGTGAGAGACTGAGAGAGAAAGAGAGAGAGGGTGTTGCGGAGGTCGAGGGAGAGAGTAGAAGGGAGAAAGTGAGAGAATGTGTAAAAGAGAGAAACTAGGAGACATAAGGAGGGAAGGAGGAAGTGAGAGAGGTGAGAGAGAGTTAGGGATATATGAAGAGAACGAGTAAAAGAAATTAGAGAGAAAAGAGACAAATAAAAGATAGATTAGGAGAGAGAGAATAGAGAAACATAATGATAGAGGGACAAGTTAAGACTAGGATTGATATAGTGATGAAGAGAGGGAGTGTGAGAGAAAGAGCGAGAGAGGGAACAAGTGGAAGAGTGAGAAACTGCGTGTGTGAGTGAGTGTAATGGAAAAGAGAATAATAGAAAAGAGAGGGAGGGAGTGAGAGAGATTGAAGAGCGAGAGAATGAGGGGAAGAGAATAAGAGAATGAGTGTGAGAGAAGGAAGGAGAGATAGACTGAGCAAGTGTTAGAGAAAGATGAAGTGGATGAGAGGGTGATAGGGAGGAAGGGAGTGAGGGTGAGTGATTAAAATGGAAGAGGGAGGAGGGATTTGAGAGAGAGTGTGTGGGGGATAGAGGAGCAGACAGAGTGAGAAGAAATAGGGAATTAGTAGCAATAGAAGAGATAATAAGGGCGAGCAAGAGAGAGTGAGAAAGAGAAGGAGGAAGAAAGAGTGTGCAAAGAGAAATTAAGAGAGAAGAGAGGTGAGGAAAGAGAGAACAAGACGTAAAGAAACAGCAAGAAAGAAAACGAGGGAAGGAATAAGGGAGAGAAAGAGATAGTGCATGTGTGTGAGAGAGAGGGAGAGAAGGTTGTGTGAGAAAGTGGGAGGAGGAGAGTGGGAGTGAGAGAGGAAGAGCTAGATAGAGTGGCGGATAGACTAAGAGAAAAGGTAAGAGGAGTAACATAAGAGAGTAAGAGAGAGAGGGAGAGAGAGAAGTGAGAGTGAGAAAGAGAAAATATGGGAGTAAAAGTGAGATTTAAATTGTATAAAAGGTCGGAGGTACCATGAAATAG
>JAKZJZ010001739.1:0-20000 GCA_022702705.1 Papilionanthe hookeriana x Papilionanthe teres
GAACATTTTCACCAAAGTTGATATTTAGGTCATTGGTCAGAAATTGACCATTTTGCCCAAATTTGACTTTTGATCAAAAGTTGACCTTTTGGGTTAATGAGGTGGTCATTAGGTCGAAAATTCACTTTTTTGTTCAAAAGTTGACCTAATGGGTCAATAATTGGTAATTATGTCAAAATTTACTATTTTGACCAAAATTGACTTTTTTGTCAAAGGTCGATCTTTTGGGTCAGTACGTTGGTTATTGGGTCAAGGATTGACAATTATGACTAAAGTTGACTTTTTGGCCAAAGATTTACTTATTGGGTTAATAATTGGTCATTAGGTAAAAAATTATCTATTTTGACAAAAAAGTTTACTTTTTGGTCAAAATTTGACCAATTTGGCCAGCGGGTTGGTCATTGGGTCAAAAATTGACCATTTTGACCAAAGTTGACTTTTTGGTCAAAAGTTGACCTATTTGGTTAATGGGGGGTCTTTAAGACAAAATTTGACTATTTTGACCAAAATTGACTTTTTGGTCAAAAGTTGATATATTGGGTCAAGGTATAACCATTTTGACCAAAGTTGATTTTTTGGTCAAAAGCTGACCTATTGGGTAAATGGGTTGGTCATTGGGTCAGAAATTAATCATTTTAACAAAAGTTGACTTTTTGGTCAAAAGTTCACCTTTTGGGTCAATGAGTTTGTCATTGGGTCAACGATTGAACATTTTGTTGAAAGTTAAGTTTTTGGTCAGAGATTGGCTTACTAGGTCAATTATTGGTCATTTGGTCAAAAGTTGACTATTTTGACCAAAATTGAATTTTTTGTCAAAAGTTAACCCATTGGGTCAATGAGATGGTCATTGGATCAGGAATTGTCCATTTTGACCAAAGATGGCTTTTTGTCAAAAGTTGACTTTCTGGTCAGAGATTGGCTTACTGGGTTAATAATTGGTCATTAGGTCAAAAATTGACTATTTTGTCCAAAATTGATATCTTGGTCAAACATTGACATACTGGGTCAATGTGTTGGTCGTTGGGTCAAAAACTGATAATTTTGACCAAAGTTGACTTTTTGGTCAAAAGTTTACCTATTTGGTCAATGGGTTGTTCATTGGGTCAAAGATTGAACATTTTGACCATAGTTAACTTTTTGGTCAAATATTGACTTATTAGGTCGAAAATTGGTCATTAGGTTAAAAATTGATTATTTTGACCAAAATTAAATTTTTTGCCAAAAGCTTACCCATTGGGTCAACAAGGTGGCATTGGGTCAGAAATTGACGATTTTGACCAAAGTTGACTTTTTGGTCAAAAGTTGACCTATTTGGTCAATGAGTTGGTAATTGGGTCAAGATTCGACCATTTTGACCGAAGAAAACTTTTTGGTCAAAATTTGATATATTGGGTCAACAGGTAGGTCATTGGGTCAAAAATTGACCATTTTGACCAAAGTTGACTTTTTGGTCAAATGTTGACCTATTGGGTTAATGGGTGGTCATTAGGTCAAAAATTAACTATTTGGTCAAAAGTTGTCCTGTTGGGTCAATGTGTTTGTCATTGGGAGAAGGATTGATTATTTTGACAAAAATTAACTTTTTGGTCAGAGATTCACTTATTTGGTCTTTAATTGGTCATTTGGTAAAAAATTGACTATAAAATATTTTTATAATTAAATTATATTTCTAAATAATATACTATACTTAAAAATTTTAAAAGAAAAAATAATATTATATAAAATAATATATATATATATATATGTATATATATATATATATGTATATATATATATATGTATATGTATATATATATATGTATATGTATATATATATATACACACACACACACACACACACACACACACACACACACACACACACACATATATATATTTAATTATTTATAATTTATTTAACTATTAAAAATTTTTATAATTAAATTATATTTATAAACAATATCCTATACATAAAATATTTCAAATAAAAGAATAATATTAAATAAATTTAAATATATATATATATATATATATATATATATATATAAATTTATATATTTATATAAACCTAAATATATTTTTATTTATAATTTACTAAACTATTAAATATTTTTATAATTAAATTATATTTATAAATAATAAACTATACTTAAAACATTTAAAATAAAAAAATAATTATATATATATATATAATTTATTTAATAATTAAATATTTTTATAATTAAATTATATTTATAAATAATATACTATACTTAAAATATTTAAAATTAAAAAATAATATTAAATAAATTTATATATATATATATATATATATACATATATATATATATACATATACATATATATATATATATACATATACATATATATATATATATATGTATATACATATATATATATATATATATATATATATATATATATATATATATATATATATATATATATATACATATATATATATATATATACAATTATTTATAATTTTTTTAACTTATAAATAATTTTATAGTTAAATTATATTTATTAATAATTTATTATACTTAAAATATTTAAAATAAAAAAATATTAAATAATTTTTTTATATATATAAATATATATTTTTGTACCTCTCTCTATATATTTTTATTTATAATTTTTTTAATTATTAAATATTTCTATAATTAAATTATATTTATAAATAATATACTATACTTAAAATATTTAAAATAAAATAAATAATATTAAATAAATTTGTTTTATATATAAATATATATTTATGTACCTCTCTATATGTATATTTTTATTTATAATTTTCTTAATTATTAAATATTTTTATAATTAAATTATATTTATAAGTAATATACTATACTTAAAATATTTAGAATAAAAAATAATATTATATATATTTATATATATATTTATATATATAAATATAATCATATATATATTTATATATACATATATGAATTTATTTATTTATAATTTATTTAACTATTAAATGTTTTTATGACTAAATTACATTTTTAAATAAAATAATATACTTAAAATATTAAAAAAAATTAAAAATATATATATATCTATGCAGTATATTTATATATACCTATATATATAATTTATGAAAAAATAAATATTAAATAAATAAATGTATATATATAAATAAATTAAATAAATATGTATATATATATATATATATTTATTTATCATTTTTTTAACTATTAAATAATTTTATAATTAAATTATATTTATTAGTAATATATTATACTTAAAATATTTAAAATAAAAAAAATGCTAAATAAATTTTTTTATATATATAAATATATATTTAAGTACCTCTATATATATATATATATATATATATATATTTATAATTTTTTTAATTATTAAATAGTTTTTTAATTAAATTATATTTACAAATAATATACTTTACAGTAAAATATTTAAATTAAAAAAATAATATTTTATATATAAGTAAATTTATGTATATATATATATATATATATATATATATATATATATACATAAATTTATATAATACCTATATATATAAATAAATTTGTATTAATATATACCAATATTTATTTTTATTTACATTTTATTTAATTATTAAATACTTTTATGATTAAATTATATTTATAAATAATACACTACACTTAAAACATTTAAAACAAAAAAATAATATTAAATAAATTTTATATATATATATATATATATATATATATATATGCATAAATACCTATATATATTTATTTATAATTTATTTAACTATTAAATAGTTTTGTAATTAAATAATATTTCTAAATAATATACTATACCTAAAACATTTATATTTATTTCTTTATGTTTTATTTAAATATTAAATATTTTTATGATTAATTTAATTACTAAATATTTTAATAATTAAATTATATTTATAAATAATATTCTATACTTAAAATTTTCAAAATAAAAAAATAATATTATATAAATTTATATATATATATATATAAATATATATATATATATATATATATATAAATTTTTTTAAATATTAAATATTTTTATAATTAAATTATAATAAAAAATAATATTATTAAAATTTTTATATACATATATTTGTATATATAAATATATAAATATATATTTATATTTATATATACATATATTTATTTATTTATTTATAATTTATTTAAATATTGAATATTTTTATAATTAAATTATATTTATAAGTAATACATTATACATAAAATATTTAAAATAAAAAAATAATATAAAATCAATTTTTAAAGTATATATTTACATATACCTATTTATATATGTTTATTTATAATTTATTTAATTATTAAATATTTATATAATTAAATTATATGTGTGTGTGTGTGTGTGTGTGTGTTTATATATACACATACATATAAATTTATTTGTTATTTATTTAACTATTGAATATTTTTATAGTGAAATTATACTTGTAAATAATATACTATACTTAAAATATTTAAAATTAAAAAATATTATATATATATATATATATATATATATATATTGTTATTTATACTTTTTTTAACTATTAAAAATTTTTATAATTAAATTATATTTAAAAATAATATATTATACTTAAAACATTTAAATTAAAAAAAATATTATTAAAATTTATATATTCTTATATTTATTTATTTATATATACATATATTTAATTATTTATCTATAATTTATTTAACTATTAAATATTTTTATAATTAAATTATATTTCTAAATAATATACTATACTTAAAAAATTTAAAATAAAAAATAATAATATATAAAATTATACACACACACACACATTTTTAATTATTAAAAATTTTATAATTATTTATATTTATAAATAATATCCTATAGTTTTTAGGTCATAAGGGTGACCTATGGGGTCAATAGATGTAGGTCACTAGGTCCGGTTCGACCAATTTGACCAATGTTGACTTTTTAGTGTCAAAAGGTTGACTCTATGTGGTCAATGCAGTAGGTCATTAGGTCTCGGTTCGACCAGCTTGACCAAAGTTGACTTTTTAGGTTATAAGGTTGACTTATGGGGTTAACAGTGGTAGGTCATTAGGTCCGGTTCGACCAGCTCGACTAAAGTTGACTTTTTAGGTCAAAAGGTTGACCTATGGGGTCAATAGCAGGTAGTCATTAGGTCTGGTTTGACCAGTTTCACTAATGTTGACTTTTTAAGTCAAAAGGTTGACCTATGGGGTCAGCAATGTAGGTCATTAGGTCTGGTTTGACCATTTTAACCAAAGTTAACTTTTTAGGTCAAAAGGTTGACCTATGGGGTTAACACAGGTAGTCACTGTGTCCGGTTTGACCAGCTTGACCAAAGTTGACTTTTTAGGTCATAAGGGTGACCTATGGGGTGAACAGGTTGGTCATTAGGTCTGGTTTGACCAGTTTGACCAAAGTTGACTTTTTAGGTCATAAGGGTGACCTATGGGGTCAACAGGGTAGGTCATTAGGTCTGGTCATTAAGTGATTTCCGTGTCAGGAAAGGACTTATATCCAATAACCGAAGAGAGAAAATAGATGTCATTTTCTATTTTCCTCAAAGTGTCGATATCAAGATTTGGTTAGAGGAAAGCCGTGATTTCCGTATCAGGAAAGTACTTATATCCAATAACCGAAGAGAGAAAATAGATGTCATTTTCTATTTTCCTCAAAGTGTCGATATCAAGATTTGGTTAGAGGAAAGCCATAATTTCCTTGTCAGGAAAGGACTTATATCCAATAACCGAAGAGAGAAAATAGATGTCATTTTCTATTTCCCTCAAAATTTTGATATCAAGATTTGGTTAAAGGAAAGCCGTGATTTCCGTATCAGGAAAGGACTTTTATCCAATAACTGAAGAGAGAAAATAGATGTCATTTTCTATTTTTCTCAATATTTTGATATCAAGATTTGGTTAAAGGAAAGCCGTGATTTCCGTGTCAGGAAAGGACTTATATCCAATAACTGAAAAGAGAAAATAGATGTCATTTTCTATTTTCCTCAAAGTTTTGATATCAAGATTTGGTTAGAGGAAAGCCGTGATTTCCGTATCAGGAAAGGACTTATATCCAATAACTGAAGAGAGAAAATATATGTCATTTTCTATTTTCCTCAAAGTTTTGATATCAAGATTTCGTTAAAGAAAAGCATTGATTTCCGTGTCAAGAAAGGACTTATATCCAATAACCGAAAAGAGAAAATAGATGTCATTTTCTATTTTCCTCAAAGTTTTGATATCAAGATTTGTTAGAGGAAAGCCGTGATTTCCGTGTCAGGAAAGGACTTATATCTAATAACCGAAGAGAGAAAATAGATGTCATTTTCTATTTTCCTCAATGTCGATATCAAGATTCGTTAGAGGAAAGCCGTGATTTCGGTGTCGGAAAGGACTTATATCCAATAACCGAAGAGAGAAAATGATGTCATTTTCTATTTTTCTCAAAGTGTCGATATCAAGATTCGGTTAGAGGAAAGCCGTGATTTCCGTGTCGTGAAAGGACTTATATCCAATAACCGAAGAAAAAATAGATGTCATTTTCTATTTTCCTCAAAGTGTCGATATCAAGATTCGGTTAGAGGAAAGCCGTGATTTCCATGTCAGGAAAGGACTTATATCCAATAACCGAAGAGAGAAAATAGATGTCATTTTCTATTTTTCTCAAAGTGTTGATATCAAGATTTGGTTAGAGGAAAGTCGTGATTTCCGTGTCAGGAAAGGACTTATATCCAATAACCGAAGAGAGAAAAAAGATGTCATTTTCTATTTTCCTCAAAGTGTTGATATCAAGATTTGGTTAGAGGAAAGCCGTGATTTCCGTGTCAGGAAAGGACTTATATCCAATAACCGGAGAGAGAAAATAGATGTCATTTTCTATTTTCCTCAAAATTTTGATATCAAGATTTGGTTAGAGGAAAGCCGTGATTTCCGTATCAGGAAAGGACTTATATTCAATAACCGAAGAGAGAAAATAGATGTCATATTCTATTTCCCTCATAATTTTGATATCAAGATTTGGTTAGAGGAAAGCCGTGTTTTCCGTGTCAGGAAAGGACTTATATCCAATAACCGAAGAGAGAAAATAGATGTCATTTTCTATTTTCCTCAAAATGACAATGTCAATATTTGGTTAAAGGAAAGCCGTGATTTCCACATTAGGAAAGGACTTATATCCAATAACCTAAGAGAGAAAATAGATGTCATTTTCTATTTTCCTCAAAATAACAATGTCAATATTTGGTTAAAGGAAAGCCGTAATTTCCACATTAGGAAAGGACTTATATCCAAAAACCGAAGAGAGTGGCTAACTCATTAATATTCTTGGTGGGATTATCCGCTGGGGTTTTGACCTGTACAGGTCGAAAGATATTAGTCATCACAAGTTGTTTGTCATTTTTAATTCAAAATCCTTGTTTTAGCATTGTTGGAACTCGTCGATGTATTGTAGACAATCGAGGAAAGAGAACAAATGTCGTATTTAACTTTCTCAAAAAATGTCAATGTTAAAATGTCGATTTTGGAATAGGAATGCGTTTCGAGACTTATATCCTTATCCAAAGAAAGGTTGTTAAAGGAAAGCCAATGTCCGATGGTCTTACATCCAATAACGAGAAAGAGAGTAGATGCCATCTTCCATATAAGGAGGTCTTACACTATCTCTTAGAAACGTCAATGTGGATATGTCGGTTTTGGAATAGGGAATGCATATAAGACTTATATCCTATCCAAAGAAAGGTTGCTAAAGGAAAGCCGATATCTGTTGGTCTTACATCCAACAGCGAGAAGAGTAGATTCCATCTTCCATTTAAGGAGGTCTTACACTATCTCTTAGAAATGTCAATGTCAAAATGTCGATTCTGGAATAGGAATGCGTATAAGACTTATATCCTATCCGAAGAAAGGTTGCTAAAGGAAAGCCGATGTCCGTTGGTCTTACATCCAATAGCGAGAAGAGTAGATGCCATCTTCCATTTAAGGAGGTCTTACACTATCTCTTAGAAATGTCAATGTCAAAATATCGATTTTGGAATAGGAATGCATATAAGACTTATATTCTATCCAAAGAAAGGTTGCTAAAGGAAAGCAGATGTCAGTTGGTCTTACATCCAATAGAGAGAAGAGTAGATGCCATCTTCCATTTAAGGAGGTCTTACACTATCTCTTAAAAATGTCAATGTCAAAATGTCGATTCTGGAATAGGAATGCGTATAAGACTTATATCCTATCAAAAGAAAGGTTGCTAAAGGAAAGCCGATGTCCGTTGGTCTTACATCCAATAGCGAGAAGAGTAGATGCCATCTTCCATTTATGGAGGTTTTACACTATCTCTTAGAAATGTCAATGTCAAAATATCGATTTTGGAATAGGAATGCATATAAGACTTATATCCTATCCAAAGAAAGGTTGCTAAAGGAAAGCCGATGTCCGTTGGTCTTACATCCAATAGCAAGAAGAGTAGATGCCATCTTCCATTTAAGGAGGTCATACACTATCTCTTAGAATTGTCAATGTGGATATGTCGGTTTTGGAATAGGGAATGCATATAAGACTTATATCCTATCCAAAGAAAGGTTGCTAAAGGAAAGCCGATATCTGTTGGTCTTACATCCAATAGCGAGAAGAGTAGATGCCATCTTCCATTTAAGGAGGTCTTACACTATCTCTTAGAAATGTCAATGTCAAAATGTCGATTCTGGAATAGGAATGCATATAAGACTTATATCCTATCCAAAGAAAGGTTGCTAAAGGAAAGTCGATGTCCGTTGGTCTTACATCCAATAGCGAGAAGAGTAGATGCCATCTTCCATTTAAGGAGGTCTTACACTATCTCTTAGAAATGTCAATGTCAAAATATCAATTTTGGAATAGGAATGCATATAAGACTTATATCCTATCCAAAGAAAGGTTGCTAAAGGAAAGCCGATGTCCGTTGGTCTTACATCCAATAGAGAGAAGAGTAGATGTCATCTTCCATTTAAGGAGGTCTTACACTATCTCTTAAAAATGTCAATGTCAAAATGTCGATTCTGGAATAGGAATGCGTATAAGACTTATATCCTATCCAAAGAAAGGTTGCTAAAGGAAAGCCGATGTCCGTTGTTCTTACATCCAATAGCAAGAAGAGTAGATGCCATCTTCCATTTAAGGAGGTCTTACACTATTTCTCAGAAATGTCAATGTCAAAATATCGATTTTGGAATAGGAATGCATATAAGACTTATATCCTATCCAAAGAAAGGTTGCTAAAGGAAAGCCGATGTCCGTTGGTCTTACATCCAATAGCGAGAAGAGTAGATGCCATCTTCCATTTAAGGAGGTCTTACACTATCTCTTAGAAATGTCAATGTCAAAATGTCGATTCTGGAATAGGAATGCGTATGAGACTTATATCCTATCCAATGAAAGATTGCTAAAGGAAAGCCAACGTCATGATGGTCTTACATCCAATAGCAAGAAAGAGAGTAGATGCCATCTTCCATATAAGGCGGTCTTACACTATCTCTTAGAAACGTCAATGTGGATATGTCGGTTTTGGAATAGGAATGCATATAAGACTTATATCCTATCCAAAAAAAGGTTGCTAAAGGAAAGCCGATGTCCGTTGGTCTTACATCCAATAGTGAGAAGAGTAGATGCCATCTTCCATTTAAGGTGGTCTTACACTATCTCTTAGAAATGTCAATTTCGTTTTTTTCTTTTGTCTTGGTTGTTTGTTTCCCAATTTACAAAAGAAGTCATTCATTTTTGTCTATGTCATTTTTTTTCAAATACTACCCATTGATTGGGTGTATTATGTTTTTTTGGTAGTCTGTCAACTGACAGGAATTCCCCAAATGTGTCTTCTTAACAAGCATATGGGCCCTCCCATGAGGATAGGTGTTTGAAGTACTAAATCCAAATCCCTGATCTGAGTGTGCTAGGGTGAACCAATTTATCATAGGCCCGTACAATGCTTGCTAGTCTTCCAAGATTCCAAGTTCTTCGAGTTGTAATTTTATTTTTTTTTTCTGCTGATGTCATTTATAGGTAAGATCATTGCACTTCAAGTGGAAGCACAACTTAGGGCCCGTTCTTTAGAGCAAATGATGTCGTTCATGTAGATTCATAAAGCTTCCATTAATCACCAATTCTATAAAGATCATTCAGATTGTCCTTCAAAAATCACTTTAACATTTCCAAATCGGGATCGGGGTTGGAACTTTGGAAAATTATGACTTCGTAGTATAATTTCCATTAATCTCCAATAACAAAGCCATTTACCTTAGTTCTTTCTTTCCGGGTCTTAGGAATTTTTCGAAAATGTGATCAAAATATCTTTTATCTTCTAAAGATATGTCTGAACCAATTAATAGTTAACCAAAAGACGAGATCACTTAATTCTTTCCTGAATATAATATCGGATGAATTTTCTTAAGACGCTTTTCAAGACTTATCAATTAGGGGAGAATTTGAACACCAATTTTTAATTTTATGCTCACCTCAAGCTTCTTCTCAGGGAATTACTATCTCTGGTGGAGCATGTTAAAGATTTTGAATGTTTGAATTGAGACACCAATTTTTTATTTTGTGTCCACCTCAAGTTTCTTTTTAGAAACATCTTTTTCCTCTTTTTTTTTGGTAGGGCACACTTAATGATTTTGAATGCCTGAACTAAAACACCAATTTTTGATTTGCTACTCACCTCAAGCTTCTTCTCAAAGAATTACTATATCTGGTAGAGCATGTTTTAAGGGTTTTGAATGTCCAAACTCCCCTAATTAATAATTCTCAAATATTTCTTAAGACGAATTCTGAGATATTATAACTCATTCAGAAGTCAGGACCCAATCACATGGCAGAAGATTAAGAGGCTCGTGACATCTTTAGTCAATCACTTGGATTTTGATCACAATATTTTATTTTTCATTTAGGACCCAGTCTGAAAATTTAAGATAAAGGGCCCAGTTATTAGGGCATTAATTTCATTTTCCCCTTGAAATCATAATTTTCTTGTCAAAATGTCAAATTTTTTTTTGTCTTGGATTCTTCCTTTCTGAGTTGTCTTTTGTCAATAGGTGAATGAGAAGAATATTTCAAATTTCATCCCTTGTCACAGATCAATTTTTATTTCTCCACAAAGGACATGCTAGTTGACTAGTCCTAGAACTAGACTAAACATAGATCAAATTTTCGCTCCAGTTGATTTCTTTCTTCTCGCAAAGCCGTCCTAAGGGAAACCCTTGATGGAATTCATCCAAAAGTGATCGTCTTCCCAAAATTTGATTAATGATTTTGATTTTTAGAGTCTTTGGTAGATTGACAAATCAAAACCTTGAGGGTAAGAAAAAGATCAACCAGAGGAGTGGTTCGTAGGTCGTGAAAAGCATAACCATGAAGAATAGGTTCATAAGCCATAAAAAGCATAACCTGGGGGAGTGATTCGTAGGTCGTAAAAAGCATAACCATGAAGAATAGGTTCGGAGGCCATAAGGGCACAACCTAAGGGAATGGTTTAGTAGGCCGTAAAAAGCATAAAAACGAAGAATAAGTTCGTAGGCCATAAAGGCATAGCCTCGAGGAAATGGTTCGGAGGCTATAAAAAAGCATAACCACCAAGCCGTATAAACCGAACAGTGCTCGTCGAGAAAGTATTTGCTCGAACTTATTCAAAATGGCAATATCGGTCTCGTTCGACAACAAAATCGATGAACACTCCGTACCCGGGTGGGAAGGGAGGGAACACATGTTGTTTTTGTATGTCTTTTATGTCATTTTGTCCGTCGATTATGTAAATGTAAGACTCTAGATTTGTTTATCGTGAACAAATCTTTGAATCGAAGAGGTATTAGTTCTATTTTACTCGAGATCGAGTAAGATATAGTAACTAAAGAAATGATTATTTAGTCCTTCAAAAGACAAAATGTCATAGTCATGAGGACAAATTGATTAACCAAAGATGAGGAGAGAGAATGTCCTCACGGAGTCGCCACTCTTTCGATGGCGATGAAACATATATATATATATATATATATATATATATATATATATATATATATATATATATATATTTGCGACATGTCGTCGCCGTCAATTCTCGTATCATGTCAATGTCAAGAAGTCGCCACTTTCTTCTCTATCTATCACCTTAATTCTTATCCTTCTTAGACTTACTATCGAAGTCTTTAGAGAATTCAAGAAGGATTAATCATGATGTAGATTGAGAGAAAAGAGATCAAAATGATAATCTCATAGAAAAAGTCTTCGGATTGTGTAATTACCGAAGTTTTTCATATAAGAAGATCATATGAAGATCTTGGATAACCGAGAGAGGTCTTGTAGGTAAAATATCTATCCCGAGTTCTTTAATCTCCTATAGAGCAAGCTCCTATAGTTAATTACATCCCGAGCAAGTAATATTGCCTAGGAAAACTCCCGATTAAGGTTAACATTTATCCTCGAAAAAGTGTGAGTGTTGTCATGGCAGTGTTTTTTGTCTTGTTGCTAATATCGTTGTTTTGTTGAAAAGTTTCAGGTTATATGTCTAACCTAAAAGTTTTGTTTTGTTTTGTTGCTAATGTCGTAGTTTTCTTGAAAAGTTTCAGGTTATATGTCTAACCTAAAAGTTTTGTTTTGTTTTGTTGTCAATATTCCGTCGTCGATGTCCTGCAAAATAGAGTTAGCACACCCTAAAACATGCAAAGAAATTCTAAACGAAATTTCTTTGTCTTCATCCCGCAAAGAAAATATTGTCGAAATAATGTCACAGTAATATTTTTTTGAATGTCAAGTTATTTTGAAATGTCAACTTCATGTTAATCATGTTGTTTTATTTTTGAAATGTCAAATTTTCGTTGATTATGTCAACATCGATTTATGCTCGGTTATGTCGATTTTGGTTTGAAATGTCGAATTTATGTCGATTATGTCGATATTCTTTTGAAATGTCAAATTTATGTCGGTTATGTTGATTTTTGTTTGAAATGTCAAATTTATGTCGATTATGTTGATTTTTGTTTGAAATGTCAAATTTATGTCGGTTTTGTCAATTAAACATTTGAAATGTCAAATTTATGTTGATTATGTCGATTTGAGTTCAATTTTATAGATTTAAGTTCAATTTGGGTTGAACCTAAGATTTATGTCGATTTAGGTTCAATTTGAGTTGAATCTAAGGTTTATATCGATTTAGGTTCAATTTGGGTTAAACCTAAGGTTTACGTCGATTTAGATTCAATTTGGATTGAATCTAAGGTTTATGTCGATTTAGATTCAATTTGGGTTGAACCTAAGGTTTATGTCGATTTAGATTCAATTTGGGTTGAATCTAAGGTTTATATTGATTTAGATTCAATTTGGGTTGAACCTAAGGTTTACGTCGATTTAGATTCAATTTGGATTGAATCTAAGGTTTATGTCTATTTAGATTCAATTTGGGTTGAACCTAAGGTTTATGTCGATTTAGATTCAATTTGGGTTGAACCTAAGGTTTATGTCGATTTAGATTCAATTTGGGTTGAATCTAAGGTTTATGTTCAGCTTTAGTAGAGTTAGGTTCATTGTTGGTTGAATCTAAGGTTTAGATTTGGATTTAAGTTCAATGTAGGTCGAACATAAGTTAGGTTTTGGTTTAGGTTCAAGTTGAGTCAAACCTAAGGTTTAGGCTCGGACTTAAGTTCGATGTAGGTCGAACTTAAGTTAGGTTAAGATTAGGTTCATGTATGTCGAACCTAAGGTTTATGTCAAGCTTAGCCGAGTTAGGTTCACCGTCGCCGAACCTAAGGTTTCAATATGAGTCGAGCTTAAGTTAGGTTTAGGTTAGACTTAGGTTCATGTCATGTTAAACCTAAGTATGATTCGACTTAAGTCTAATATAGGTCGGACTTAAGTTAGGTTTGTGTTAAACTTAGTTCATTTCAGTGTCGATCCTAATTATGGTTCGACTTAAGTCTAATATTGGTTAGACTTAAGTTAGGTTTAAATTCGACTTGAGGTTTATGTCAGTCGATCCTAATTATGGATCGACTTAAGTCTAATACGGTTAGACTTAAGTTAGTTTAAGTTAGACTTCAGGTTTATGTCGTTGAACCTAAGTATGGTTTAAGTCTAATACGTGCTAGACTTAAGTCGGTTTAGGTTAGACTTAGGTTCATGTCGGTTGAACATAAGGTTCGATGTTCGACTTAAGTTCAAGTTAGGGTCGAATCTAGACTTAAGGTCGACTTAAGTTCAATATGGGTCGAACTTAAGTTAAGTTTCGAGTTTAGGTTAAGTTAGATTCAAGTCAGTCGATCCTAGACTTAAGGTCGATTTAAGTTCAATATGGGTCGAACCTTGCTAAGGTTCGACTTAGATTAAATTAGGTTCTAGTCGGATCGAACTCAAGTGTAGTTCAGCTTTAGGTTAGGTTCGATATGGGTCGAACCTAAGGTTTCAAGTTAAGTTAGGTTCGATGTGGGTCGAACCTAAGGTTTAGGTTAACTCGAGTTCAAGTTAGGTTAGACTCAAGCTAGATTAGGTTTAGGTTAGGTTCAATGTGGTTGAACCTAAGTTTAGAGTTAACTCGAGTTCAAGTTAGGTCTGACTCAAGTTAGATTAGGTTTAGTGTTAGGTTCAATATGGGCCGCACCTAAGGTTTAGGTTAACTCGAGTTCAAGGTTGGACTCAAGTTAGATTAGGTTTAGGTTAGGTTCAATGTGGGTCGAACCTAAGGTTTAGGTTAACTCGAGTTCAAGTTAGGTCGGACTCAAGTTAGATCAGGTTTAGGTTAGGTTCAATGTGGTCGAACCTAAGGTTTTTGTCTGACTTAAGTCTAATGTAGATTAGCTTAAGTTAGGTTTAAGCTCGATATAAGTTCAGTGTAGATTGGACTTAAGTTTGGCTTAGATCTAACTAAGTTTGGTTTGACATAAGTCTAAATGGCTTAGACTTTAGTCAGGTCTAATTTTTGTTAAGCCTTGGTTAATTAAGGCTTAATAGTCTTATCAAGTCTAAGTTTTAGACCTAATAAGGATTTAAATTTAGTTAAGCCTTAGTTAGTTAAGGCTTAATGGTTTAATTAGATCTAATGGTTAGATCTAATTAGGGTTTAGTGCTCGATTAAACCTTAGTTAGTTAAGGTCTAATGGTTTAATTAGTTCTAAGGGTTAGACCTAATTAGTGGTTTAAGTTCGATTAAACCTTAATTAGTTAAGGCTTAAAAGTTTAATTAGGTCTAAGGTTAGACTCTAATTAGGTTTAAGCTCGATTAAACCTTAGTTAGTTAAGGCTTAATGGTTTAATTAGTTCTAAGGGTTAGACTCAATTAGGGTTTGAGTCCGATTAAATCTTAGTTAGTTAAGGTTTAAATGTTTAATTAGGTCTAGTGGTTAGACCTAATTAGGGTTTAAGTTCTGATTAAACCTTAGTTAGTTAAGGTTTAATGGTTTAATTAGGTGTAATGGTTTAGACCTAATTGTGGTTTAAGCTCGATTAAACCTTAGTTAGTTAAGGCTTAAAGGTTTAATTAGTCTAAGGGTTGACCTAATTAGTGGTTTAAGTTCGATTAAACCTTAGTTAGTTAAGGCTTAAAGTTTTAATTAGTTCAAGTGTTAGACTCTAATTAGTGGTTTAAGCTCGATTAAACCTTAGTTAGCTAAGGCTTAAAGGTTTAATTAGGTCCAAGGGTTGGACCTAATTAGTGGTTTAGGTATGATTAAACCTTAGCTAGCTAAGGTTTAAATGTTTAATTAGTGTCTAAGTGGTTAGCACTAACTGAGGTTCGAGTTCGATTAAACCTTAGTTAGTTAAGGTTTAAAGGTTTAATTAAGTCCAAGGGTTATGCCTAATTGAGGTCTGAGTTTGTGTTAATTAAGTTTAATATGTCCTTAAACTTAATTTAAAAAGAGTTTGATTTTTATTAAACCTAATTTAGGTAAGTTTTAATGGGTTAATTAAGTTTAAGTGTGTCTTTAAACTTAATTAAAGGAGTTTAATTTTTATTAAACCTAATTTAGTAAGGTTTAATGGATTAATTAAGCTTAGAGTGTCCTTAAACTTAATTAAAAGAGTTTAATTTTTATTAAACCTAATTTAGGTAAGGTTTAATGGATTAATTAAGTTTAGAGTGTCTTTAAACTTAATTAAAAGAGTTTAATTTTTATTAAACCTAATTTAGGTAAGGTTTAATGGGTTAATTAAGTTTATTATGTCTTTAAACTTAATTAAAAAAAAAGGTTTGATTTTTATTAAACCTAATTTAGGTAAGGTTTAATGGGTTAATTAAGTTTAGTGTGTCCTTAAACTTAATTAAAGGAGTTTGATTTTTATTAAACCTAATTTAGGTAAGGTTTAATTGATTTAAATGTCATTTCAAGCCTTAATCGAATCTAATCTTGTCATTTTAGACTCAAGCGAGGTTTATTATTAGCCTATCATGTGCTAAAACCATTTTCAAACTTAAATTGTCGATGAAAATAATTCAATTTTACAAAAGGTCATTTTAGGATCAAAATTATTTAATTAATAAATTCTTTTAACCCTAAATTTCCAAATGTCATTCAAGATTGTTTCTATGACTTATAAATATTTTTCCTGTGGTCATTGTCTCGTTGCCTTATCATTCCTAGTCATTTGTATTTTTATTTTCTTAATTTTCAAATTTTTATAATTATTATTTGAAATAATTACAAAGAAATTTGAAAATTCAAGAAAAGTATCCTAGGCATGTTTTCTGTCCTTAGAAAAATTATGGAAGGTCCCTAAAAATATAAAGATAAATGCCTCAAAGTTTCATAATTTTTTGATTTGTAAATAATTTTTAATAATTAAAATACTCCAGAGAGTATTTAATTAATTAAAAATTAAATACTGAGAATAAAATTACGATTTTAGTCTCATACTTTTCTCCTCTTCAAGCGCTTTCCAGAGGTATTTTTATTTTATTTTTAGGACATCTGGTTAAAAAGATATGAATTTTTGAAGTTTTAAGGGTTAAAATGAATTTCTCTTTTTTTTTAATTTTGCGCCGCCAAAACGCTCCGAGGACGACACACGTCCTCGAGCATTGCCGAAGAAGCGGGAAGATCCCGTGCAAGCACCGAACAAATGGATACCATGGGCGCAGATCAGCGCCGTCCATCCCACAGGGGCGGGATCGGACGGCTGAGAAAATTCGGAATTTAATTCTGAAAATTCCGAAACCATTAAACTTCAAATGTTAATATCTCACTCATTTCTTGACGGAATTGAGTGATTTTTTTTTTAAATGCTCATCTGGATGAGAAGTATGTATCCATACGGTGATGATACACTTTTGAGCTAGTATAGCACATGAGTTTTCAAAAACATGATTTATTTTGCAAAGATAAATTCCATACCTCGCCTCAAGCAAATCAAGCTAGATCAGTACTTTATGGTCTGTCTTCTAGGACCCAAATGGAAGATAGTTGCTGCAACAATTTGTTCCAGAAGTCAGGCTTTGGGAGGAATTTGAAAGAGATGCCTAATTTGGGCTGATTTTGAAAATGGCTCAAATTGGCCCAAATGGGTTAGATCTATGGCTGGGTTTCACTCCTAAAAGATAGTGGGGACTCCTAGGAAGAACTTTTATGTTGGGAGCAGGAGGATTCGGGCAGCCTAAAGGTCTCACTAAATATTTTCTTCCTCCTTAGCTAGTTTCACCAAGGGCTCTATTTATAGCCAAATGATGGAGTTGGCTTTCCTTAGTCGTTCTTGGGCATTACTTATCTCCCCTACATGCCGATCGGGTGATCAATCGGCAGGAGATAAGCTTAGATTTTTCTCTCTAAGTATTTCATGGTAAATATTATCATTTTGTCTCATGTCCATTGGCCATTGTGGGAGGTGAATGGTGAGGTGTTGCAAGGCTTGCTAAGGAGCTTATAACTCAATCCATGAGCTTAGGAAGTGATGACACACAACCTAGCCTATAGCCTAGCCTTCATCATTTCCATTTACCATGGTAAAGAGAGGTTACATGTGAGGTTTTCTCTTCATTGGGTGACTTGGGTGGTGGTCATTTTAGCCCTATGTTGGCCGGCCACCTTAAGGAGGGAATGAGGGAGGTGATGACACCTCATTCCATGTATAACCATGGGGGTTAAGCCATGGATGATGGGCTTTAGGTGGGCTTTAGGATGGGCTTTAAAATGGACTTTTTATATGTTAAAGAGGCTTTTAAAATGAATTAGCCCAATTAAATATGAAGAGCCCACTTGTATTTTCATCCCTTCCCTTTAATTTCCATTTTAATTTTTTTATTAATTAAAATTGGTGGAAATTATTTGATTAATCAATTTACTAATTGAAAATGATTTCAAATTAATTAATTGATTATTTTTGTCATTTTATGTCTTTTTGTCTATTTTAATTAAAATAGATAAGTGTTGGCCAATTTCGACTCGGTCGACCCAAGTTAGCTCCAAATTGGTCAAATTAATTTTAAGATGTCCAATGTCCGTGATTTTGTCATCGTGGTGTTTTAAATGTGTTAGTGGGTGAAAAGGTTGATTTATGGGTCAACAGCAGGAGTCATTAGGTCTAGTTCGACCAATTCGACCAAAGTCAGCTTTTTAGGTCATAAGGGTGACCTATGGGTCAACAGCAGTAGGTCATTAGGTCCGGTTCGACCCGCTTGACCAATGTCGACTTTTAGGTCATAGTGGTCGACCTATGGGGTCAAAAGTGTAGTCACTAGTGTCCGGTTTGACCAATTTGACCAAAGTTGACTTTTTAGTCAAAAGGTCGACCTATAGGTCAACAGTTGTAGTCATTAGGTCCGGTTTGACCAGCTTGACTAAAGTTTACATTTTAGGTCAAAAGGTCGATCTATGGGGTCAATACAGTGTAGTCACTAGTGTCCGGCTTGACCTAGCTCGACCAAAGTCGACTTTTTAGGTCATAGAGTCGACCTATGGGGTCAACGTGATAGGTCACTGAGTCCGTTCGACCAATTCGACTAATGTCGACTTTTAGGTCATAAGGGTGACCTATGGGTCAATAATGGTAGTCACTGAGTCCGGCTCGACCAATTCGACCAATGTCGACTTTTAGTGTCAAAAGGTCGACTTCATGTGGTCAATAGTAGTAGTCATTAGTCTCGGTTCGACCCGCTTGACTAAAGTCGACTTTTGTGTCATAAGGTCGACCTATGGGGTCAATGAGGTAGTCATTAGGTCCGGTCTTGACTCGCTTGACTAAAGTCGATTTTTAGTGTCAAAAGGTTGACCTATGAGGTCAACAGCTGTATGTCATTAGGTCCGTTCTGACTCAGCTTGACCAATGTTGACTTTTTAGGTCAAAAGGTCGACTTATGGGTCAATAAAGGTAGGTCATTAGGTCCGGTTCGACCATTTTGACCAAAGTTGACTTTTGTAGTCAAATGGTCGACCTATGGGGTCAACAGCTGTAGTCACTAGGTCCGGCTTCGACCGCTCGACCAAAGTCGACTTTTAGAGTCATAAGGGTGACTCTATGGGTCAACAGTGGTCGATCATTAGGTCCGGTTTGACCCGCTTGACCAAAGTTGACTTTTTAGGTCATAAGGGTGATCTATGGGGTCAACAGCGTAGGTCATTAGGTCTGGTTTGACCAATTTGACCAAAGTTGACTTTTTAGGTCATAAAGGTGACCTATGGGGTTAACAGGGTAGGTCATTAGGTCTGGTTTGACCATTTTTATATGTAATATTTATATGTAATATACTAGAATTAAAATATTTAGAATAAAGAAATAATATTATATAAATCTATATATATATAATTTTTTACATATACCGATTTAAATAGTTTTATTTATAATTTATTTAATTATTAAATATTTTTTTAATTGAATTAAATTATAGATAATATACTATACTTAAAATATTTAAAATAAAAAAATAATATTAAATAAAATTATATTTTTTTTTTAACCAAAAAACCAAAAATATTATTTAAGAAACTGTCTTACATCTAACATGTGGGATTGCAATTAAATCCCCATGTAAAAGAGAACTAAATAAAGGAAAGGAAGAGTAATTAGCACTATAAATAACATCATGAGAAGAAGAAGCCTCTGGTTGCTAGC
>JAKZJZ010000174.1:0-70170 GCA_022702705.1 Papilionanthe hookeriana x Papilionanthe teres
TATTTCTCAACATTTATTTTACATCAATTTCAACCCTAGCCCAACATTGGCCCAAGTTAGCCCAATTTGACCTACATAGGCTCACTTACCGATTAAACCCGAATTCGAGCCAATTCAAGCCCAAATCACCTCAAACTTGTTTCAAACCACTCATGAAGCATCCCTAAACCAAACTCAACAATTATTTGGCCCAAGCCTTTACCAAAATCTCATCCCAAAATCCATTTTAAATTTAAAAGCCCACTTCCCTAAACCTCCCTAAAAGCCATTTCCACGAACATAAAAGCCGAATTTGGCCCAAAGCCCACATGACATTTCCATTTGTCATCCATTTAATCAAAGCCATTCCCTAAGTTATAATTCCATCATCAAACAATTCCAAATCAAGCCCAATACAAATTCACACCAAAATATCCAAAATTCTTAAAACCCATTTTTATGAAATTGACCGACCTTTTCCAGAGCGAATGGAGCCATGAGCAAGCCATTCTCGAAGCCACATGAAGCCATGAGGGCTTTGACTTGTCATTAGTCCATTTATGGCGAAAGGAGGAGGTTCTTTCTTAAACCTCCTTTAACCTTTTTTTACCTTAAGCATGTCGCACTAAACCATGCTTAGCCGCCTCACTATGGATGGAGACTTCACCACTCCATGGCAGTGACCTAATGATCCTCTCGGCCCAAAATCGAGGCCATGGGGAGGTGCACCTAGCCCAGAATCGATGGGTTGACCAAATTGAAGCCAAAATGACCCCTTCCCCATTCCATTTTGATTCGAGCCACTTTACACATGGCGACCTACCGATTGCCTTCACAAACATCGAAGCCACGACCACTGACCACGAGGGTGACCCATGCACTGCCGGCCGGCCACCCCGGTCGTCGGAAAACACCATGGCGAGACCTCGCATATGAGCCGAGCATTGGAATTCTCCATTGTTGACTTGTCCCATGCACGAATGGATCAGCATGGTACATTCTTCCCTTGACTGAAGCGGTGATCCCGACCATTAAACTCCCACAGGAGAGCCTCCGACCATGCTATTTAAACACCACCCCCTCGCGGCCATGAGAAGAGAGTTGCAAAAACCTTGCCGAAACTGCGCAAAATTGTTCCGGACCCCTCCTCATACACGAGCACTTGATCCCAGAGTGAGATCCCCCTGCCATTTCTTCTCTGTGAGCTCGATTTCGAGTTGAAATCCAGCCCAAAGCCGGGACACTCCTCCACGGTGAGCCAATCCCCAAATTGATTGGTCTCTACACCTTCACCGGACCGAGGAAGGTGTCCGCCGATCAAAGCCCCATCTCCGGGTCACCCGGTTGCTCCGGACTCGAAGCTTTGTGATCGAGCTGTGGTCGAAGTCCGACTGAGACGATTCACTGAGACCGGGAGACTTCATGCGGAGCTTCCTAGGACTCCGATCGAAGGTGCGGCAACTCTCGGATCGAAGCTTCACTTCTCTGAGCGAAGGTATGAGCTAATTCTTCATCCCGAAGCTACGGAGATTCTCCATTTCAAATGCCTTAATTTCGATGCATGTTCTGCAGTATGGATGTGTTCGTCTCTTGAGACGAATCCATAGAACATAAGAACACGAAAATCCATTGAGAATCGAGTGAGTTCTTAGGGATTAGAGTGTGGACGGTCACGGG
The DNA here is from genome assembly GCA_022702705.1 of Papilionanthe hookeriana x Papilionanthe teres. Taxonomy (NCBI): domain Eukaryota; kingdom Viridiplantae; phylum Streptophyta; class Magnoliopsida; order Asparagales; family Orchidaceae; genus Papilionanthe; species Papilionanthe hookeriana x Papilionanthe teres. Next base: position 1,657 of record JAKZJZ010000174.1, read on the forward strand.
ATCACACCGGTCATGGACGATGAACGGATGCGCGTCCATTTAATACACGCGCGCGACGGACGGCGGGGATCGCGTCGGATCGAGAAGACGGAGCGATACGGCGGGTCCGGGAGCGCGACGCGGATGGCGGCGTCGAATGGAATCGTGACGCGTGTGCCTTCGGAGACGTTAAGGTTGACGCGGCGCGCGTCGGATAAGTAGATAAATAGGGATATTTTCTATTTATTTAATTCCCGAAACTTTAAAAATTCATAACTTTGTGTAGAAAAATCACAAAAATAAAATAAAAATACCCTCTTGCTCGGTGAACGAGAGGAGAATAATGTGGAAAAGAAATTAATTAATTTTGTCCAGTATTTTATTTTTAATTAATTATTTACTCCCTGCATTGTTTTAATTCTCCATGCATGTATACAATTCACCATGGCATGAGACTATAGGGCTTTTGAAGCCTACTGAACTTAGGGACATTCACTGAATTTTCCGAGGTCGAGAGGCCATCTCTATGAAAAGTTATTGATTTTTCAAATGCATGTTGCTTGTTTTAAGTATTTTAATTTCAAAAATTAGCATGTTGTGAAATAAATTCTAGGAAAATTTGGTGATGTTCCTTATGACCAGAGAACCACTAGGAAAAATAGGATTTGAGTTAATTCACTTAGATTAACCACTAATTGGCTTAAACACCCAAAATAGGTTTCTAATTAATTAGAGTTAACCATAGATCAAATTGACTTGAAATCAATTCTCCACTGACCTTTAGGATCAGAGGAACCCATCATAAAAATTTGAGGTCAATTGGACTTGGTTAGCCCCACTAATTGGGTTAATTAAGCCAGCTTAGTCATTTTAAATTTTAAAAATTCATAACTTTCAAAATATCTTTCAAAAATTCACCAAATTGGTTTTGGAGTCTCTCTGATATCAGGGGAGTTTAAGAAAATTAAAATTTCAATTTTCTAAAAAAGTTGATTTTTAATATTATTTTAATATTTTTAATAATTAAAAAATAATAAAAATCACAAAAATAATAAAATTCACCAAAATGTCATATTTTGAATTTTAATCACTTAGGAACAAGTCCCATATTTTTCCTAGGTCTATTTAGTGAGATATTAATTTTTAAAGCTCTAGGAGTAATTTTAAAATTAAAAAAATGTATTTTCTAGCATTTTCACCAAAATAATTATAATAAATCAAAGAAAAATCAGAAAATTGTAAAGTTTGGTTCTCTGGAATCCTTGATATCAGAGAGAATTTTAAAAATTATAAAATTTATTTTTCAACATTTATTTTATTTTTAAATTAATTAATACTCCAGAACTTAAAATAATTCTAATAAATAAAATATAATTCAAAAAATTACAAAATTTGGTCCAAGTGGTCCTCTGGTCATTAGGAATGTCCCCTAATTTTCTTAAGGACAGAAACTTTCCCTTGGTCATATTATTGAATTTTCCTTGAAAATTTCTATTTTCTACTAAAAATAATTATATAAATAAATTAAATACAGAAAAATCACATTTTCTCCTCTCATGTCTTTATTGACATATAAGTGAAGTCACATAAAAATTTCAAGTTCATTTGAGTTCAATTTAGTGAGTTATGAAATTATTAGGCTTAAAGGGCAAAATGGTAATTAAAATTTTAACCCTTAATTAAAACTTTAGGTTTAATAAAAATTTAACAAGTAAAATATTTGATCTAATCTGATTTGGATGATTGAAATTTAAATAATTAAAGGGTAGAAACCCATTAAGCAATTTAAAATGATTAAACTTTAATTAAATAATTAATTGAATTTGGAAGAATAATAAAATTGGAATTATTAAAATAGGGATATTATTAGGAAGAGATTTATTCTTTAATTTAAAAATCCCTAAATTAATCATCTCATTAATATTCAACTCTTAATTAAAATGATAACTCAAATTTAAAATATTAAAAGACTTAATCATTAAACTAAAATTAAATCATTAAACTCTTTCAAAAAATTTCAATTAAATTAAATTAAATTAAATTAAAAATTAAATTAAATTAAATTAAATCAAATTAAATTAAATTAAATGAATTAAATACATTAAATTAAATTAAATAAAATTAAATTAAATTAAATTAAATTAAATTAAATTAAATTAAATTAAATTAAAATTAAATTAAATTAAATTAAATTAAATTAAATTAAATTAAATTAAATTAAAATTAAATTAAATTAAATTAAGAAATTAAATCAAATAAATTAAATTGAATTAAATTAAATCAAATCAAATTAAATTAAATTAAATTAAATTAAATTAAATTAAATTAAATTAAATTAAGTTGAATTAAATAACCTCACTTAAGACATGAAGAAATAAATCTAAAATAACTTGAACACTATTCTAAACTTAAATCATTAATTTGAACTTAAATTTGAATCACAAATCATTAAATATCATTTTGCCCTTAGGAGCTTTAGTTATCATAACTCCTAAATAGAACATTAAAATGAAATGTTACTTCACTTATAGGACATTCAGATGTCACTAGTTCACTGAGCGAAGTTAACAAAACTTGAAAACCTCGGACGATCGATTCATTTACACGATTAAATTCATTTGGACTTAAAACAATCCTAGAAATATTGAAAAGATGTTTGGGATCTCTTCTAAGCACTTCCTCGATATGATAGGATGTTGATAAGAACAATTGAACTTAATTGTTCTTTGATGAAGAAAATCGTCTTGAACTAAAAACACGAAGAACCTAGACGTCATAGGAAATGACTAGTTATAGGATTAGGAATTTGGTAGAAAACCATAAACCTTTCCCTTAGCTTTACCTAGGAACTTGCTTAAATATTCTAAGCGTGTTTTAAGTGCGGCTCGGAATGACGGGAAGACCCTCAGGGTACGCTTTTATTTTATTGCGATTTATTTTATTGCGATTTATTTAATCGCACTTTATTTTTCTTGCATGATAAACAACGGTTGCATGAAAACCTACACCTTTAGGACGGAAACCAAAGCTGAAACCCAAAACTAAAATAAAAGACACTACGAGATAAAATTCACCTCACTGACATTTCGAAAATATAAGACAACTCAAAATTTAATCACAAACGAGAACACAAAACTACAATTACAACTAAATTAAAACGTCTCGTTGGATGATCGGGAATACCTCGGATGATGTAACCTACGTGTTGCTTAACGGGATTTCCACGGTCTAAATGAAAGTGTGGAACTCATTCAGTTGAGTTTAGCAAATTCATACGGACTAAGTGAATCCGATAAAAATAATGATGCGGAAGGATGGAGCCGTGGGATCTTAGCCGGTGTCGTTATAATCGACTTTAAGATTTGTTTTAATTAAAACACAAAAAAACACTTGGAAATTAAGACTTCTCTAAACCGAACACTTCTCTCATCTCTTGATTTATGATTTCTAAAACTAAACCTCTGCGACGACGAGGAGCTCGGAGCATGGTGGGCGGCACGGCCATCGTCGTCGGCAAAACTTGAACCTACATCAACAAAACTTTCCTAGAATTAAATAACAAAGCCATAGGACTTCGAGGTAGTTTGCACTAGTGCAACATAAATCCTCGACTCTTCGTTAGGCATTTGCATTGCAAATTAAGCCCTAACTCGGTCTTAGGATTCCGAGGTAGTCGTCAGATACGACATAAACCCTCATATCTTCTAGGCGATTTGTATGATTCTATCATATAAATATAAGCCACTAATTAACTAAAATTGGCGAGATTAAAACATTAAATAAACATTAGGACTTTCCTAAATCCGAAGCGAAACAATAGGATAGTCGGGAGATTACCGAAGTCCAGCTTCGAATCCGTGATCTCTCCTACTTTTCTTCCTTTGAATTTCCGAAAATAAAAATGTTCCAAATTTGATCCATTCCCTATTGAAATTTCAAAATTCAATCCTTTGAAAACTTAAACTTTGAAATTCTTGAGAGCGAGAATTATTGATTATTATCGAGAGTTTTCTTAGGTGATTCCGTCACTTAAGATGTAATTAACTATAGGGGCTTGCCCTTATAGGGAACTTTAAGAACCCGGGTAATATAAACCACTGTTTAATAGTTTCATATTAAGCGGGGGAATTTGTCGGCTTATAAAATTGGTTCGCGGACCAAACGGATGTCACAAGCCTTTCTAGTTTATTTAATCGAGCCCCATTATCGAGCGGTGTGTATACATTCTTCGGGATAGATACACGGTTTGTGGTGCGGCGCTCGTTTATATAAACTATTCGGGATGTGAGATCGGTTTGATTTCATATCTTAAAATTTTCAAATTTAAAATTATTTTCAAAATCAAATATTACTTTTCAAATTATTTATTTAAATTAAATTAAAATTCGCCGAGCAATTTATGTAGGCGACTCCTTTTCAAAATAAAACACATAACCTAAAAATATGCCGAACATATTTACGGCGACTCCGGTGGGGACTAGTTCCTCTCTCCATCTTAATCGAATAGATTACGCTTTCAAAAATCGGTAGTGTATCCATATCCCTTGTGGATCGAACTACCCTTCTTTCCGTTGGAATACTATGTTCATTTCTACCTTGAACGAGTATAACCAGACATTCTCTCGGATTTAGGAGCCATTTGTTTAGACACCCGCTAGACGAGAGAGGTTCAGAGATCCTTTACCTCATTTACGAGGTGGGGTGGACCCCGATAGGTGTTAGTTTAGGAGTGATCCTTCGGGTCGAGAAGTCTTGCTTAAGACTCTCTTTTCCCTTCAACTCCGATTCGGATTCCTTACCTTCTCTACACCTTTGAACACTCCGTTCTAAATAAGAACCCTAATAAGTGACTCCTTTAATAAGTGATTCCTTTTTATAAATACATGAACATGAATGAGTTCGGACTCTTTTCGATTCCTTTCTTTTCGTCCTAAAGAAAAGAAGCATAACTTGGGAGCGACAACGGGAATCTACCTGCCGAAATGGAAGCCCCGAAGCTGAGTTTTCTCCTTCACCGATGGAGTTGGACCTCGGCATGCATAAGGATGAGTTGCCCGACAATGGAATCATCCGATTTGGACAAGGATTTGAAAACACGAACGTCGAGATCCACCGACGTCTCCTCTTTGCGCTGATGAACAAGGTATACGAAGGCGAAGAGCCGGCTGCAGAGTTCGACCTTAGGTCGACCCGAGAATTCCCTCCTCTGCGAAGGATCCGACTAAGAGGAATGCTGGTTGTCCGCAGGAGGATCGTTCTTTCTACCCCACGTTGGTCTAGTTGTTTCTGCACCTACCCCGACTTTTGCCGAATCGAAGGGGAAAGAAATCCGGAATTATGATGGACACATTACCGTGGAGGGTACGGATCTTCTGTAAGACCTTGTTTTCGAGATCGGGTCCGGTTCGAAATTCCGTCACTAACGAAGACCCGGAGAAGAAACGAGAAATAGAAGGATCGCTAAAGAAGCCGGAGAGTTGCTGAAATTGCTTTCCTAGAAGAAATTCCGGAAGCTGCGGAATATACACCATTGCTGAATACATACCACTCTTGGGAGGAAGCGGGTTTCATCCCCTCTCCGCCGCGAGAAGATGAAGAAAATATTCGCAAGATTCTTTGCCACATTACCACGACCCGCATATTACAACGATAGCGCGAGAAAAGAACTAGAACTACGCCGTTTGCTCGTTGCAGAGCTTTGGTAGAAAAGTTAGCGAAGAAGGAAAAGCGCCAGTATCGAGAAATTCTACGGAGGATAGGGCGGGTGCCGGTCGAATCCGTCTTGGGCCCCGAGTAGAACCCGCCATCATGACGGAAAAGCCGAGTAAAAGAATGAAGGCTAGTGCGCTGTTGTCGTCTCGGGATTACGGATTAGGGAGGATACCACCTTCCGGCATTTGGCGAGACGGACCATGCGGTCTGAGCCTGTGCACGGAAGGATGGTATGGCGTCCCTTCTTGGGCGGTTGAGATTGAAACGACGGCCCGAGAAGAAAGTCTCGCCGGGGAGACTTGAATGCGAAGAAAGTGCTACCGCGATGAAGGGGACTCGTGAGAAGGGGACCGGCGGCTATCGCACGACAACCACGAAGACACACGAAAGCCCCGCTAGAAGATGCCATGGAAAAGTTGAGAACCGATGTCAGACGATTGGCAAAAGAAGAGAGGAAAAGTTCGGAGACGAGATTGATTCATCGGAATTCATGGACGACGAATACGCGAGAAATCGACATGGTTGAGACACGAGCTTCATCGGCTTCGCGAGGTGCTCCTGCGGCGCGAAGAGAGGAGCCGGGCGATGAGAAGGCGGCTTCGGGAGAAAGACGACACGATCGCTCGAATGGCGAAAAGGATGGAAGAGATGGCCGTAGCTGCGGCCGCTCTCCGGAGTCGAAGTACGACCACAAGGGAAACACCCCGAGAGGTCATTCACATTGTAGACGGAGGAAAGGAGATTACGTCCGTCGATGGGGATGATCGGTGAAAAAGGATACAACACGAAGTATGATTCCGAAAAGGATATCGAGAACTTGGTGGAACGGCGAGTGCGAGAAGCCTTAGCACAATCGAAGAGCGGGACATCCATTCGGACGGGTAGACCTTACCCAGAAGAAGTCGACGGCATCCCGATACCGAAAGGCTTCGTACCACCTCGTTCGAAGACCTTCGACGGAGCAGGGAACCCCAGACGGCATGTGGCACACTTTCGTGCCGGTTGTTGCGATGCGGCGGGAGCGATGCATTACTCTTCCGACGGTTCGTCGGCGGTCATCGGGAATCGCCTTCGGCGGGTATGCGGAGATTGCCAAACGGTTCGGTAAAGACATTCTCGAGCTAGAGAACCTCTTCATCGAAGCGATTCGCCGGAGCTCGGCACCACATCACTATAGGTGATTTAGTGGTAGAGAAGCGAAGCCGAATGAAACTTTGGTGGATTACATACTTCGATGGAGGAACTTAAGTATGAAGTGTGAACCACGAGCTGCAGAACGGCATGCGATCGGCATTTTGCTAAAAAGCATCCATGGCCCGATAGCACTTCTCCTCGAGGATTTACTTATTAAGACTTTCGAGAAGTTGTTAAGCGAGGCGGAAGCTTGCAAGAGGAGGCGAAAGCAATTAAGTTTCACGCAGACAAGACGGATAAACAAAAGCACTGTAAAGACTTTTGAAAAGAAATCCGGGATCGTCGCGGCGGTTGACAAAGGCAAGCAGCCGATGCAAATACCACCGAACGGCCGCAACAACCACGACGAAGTACCGGCAGCCCGGCCCGGCTATCGGTCATCTCGCGATATGAACAACCGCCTCGTCCGCGACGTACATTAAGAGAGCTTTTGAGCGAGAGAATATCCGATTCGAGAATGAAGCGATGCCAAAAATGTTCCGTAGTCGATGAAGACTCCGGATTTCCAGTTGCCGAGCCTAAAAGACCGGAGGAAGTCGACAAGAAGGGTGATCCCGACTTTTGCCCTTACCACGAGATGCTTGGACACAAAATAGAAGATTGCATTACCTTGAAAAGTTGGCTCGATGACAACTTGCGGAAAGGGAATATAACGATCCGAAGGAGTACATGAAGGAACCCCGAAAGGAGGTTCCGTCGATGTTATCTCGGCTGATCCCATCATTCAGATAGATCCACATACGGCCGACGATGGATGGACTACCGCTTGGACGAGGTCTTCGAAAAAGATTTTAGACGGCATCCGGACCGCTTCGGTACGAGCTTCGATTCGAGTTTGAAACACTGTTAAGCGGTACTATCACTTGCGATAGAAGAACCACCTCAACGGGAGACGATTGAAGAAAAGAAGAAAATTGACGAAGAAGAAGGCGGAGGCACCTAAGGCTAGGCTAGGGGCTGCTTATCCTAGGATAGTTGTTTCCGATTCGGGGGAGAAATCCCTCGAACCCTTGACTACGTATGATTATCTGCTCACTTCGGTGGGATCATATAATGATAAGGGTGATGGCGTTGGCTACGTTTTGGCATTGTCTAACGATTACGTAACTAACGATAATCCGGATATCGATTTCGATACCAACGACGATTCTCGAATCATACACGATCTCGACAAGCAAAATAACGAAGAAGACATCCATCGAGGAGGCTACGAGAGTTCAACGAAGCAACGAATCTATCTGCCGAGTTTCGAGGAGCTCCGGTCACGATAGAGTTAGAGCCTTCGGACTGCGAAGCTAATCCGGAAGAGCTGTCATTCCGATTCGAAGAGACACGGCGAGCTCGACGATAGATTCGGAGGAAATTACGAAGTCGGCTTAAGGAGTGGAAAAGTTCTACCTCGAGAATGGGTCCGAAAGACAAAGGAAAGCGGGTGGTTGTTCGGGAAGAACCAACCCGGCGGAAAAATACCCATTCGAGAAGAAGCGAGAGACACATGAAAACAAAGTGGACTACAACGTGCTTAGCCCATCTTAGGAAACTACCGACGAAGCTAAGCATCTACGACGCTCTCATCTTATCGAAAGGAGATGAGAGAAGCTCGATCGAGGCCTTACTTGATCCGGAAATTTGCTTAGCTCGAATGGCGGAGAGTCCTTAGATGAGGTTTGCTCGTTAAAGGAACGACGAGGTGTTACCTTCACGAGACGACGACCTACTACTTGGAACGGCGGATCACGGCCGACCGTTGTACATTTCGATTACTGATCGGAAAATTTACACTCTCCGGAGTATTGGTGGATCCGGGAGCATCGATCGATATAATGAATCTTCGAACGCTAGCATACTTGGAAATTGATGCCCGCGAGCTCGAAGCGGACAAAATGTTATTAAGAGGATTCGACCGGGAAAGGAGAAAGAGCCCTCGGCTCGATAACGCTAACGATGAAGACCGGTGACTTAGCAAAGACAACCGCGAAATTTCACATAATTGATTCGAAACATCGTTCAACGCTCTCTTGGGCCGACCATGGATACATGAAAACGGGATGGTACCATCATCTCTACATCGGTGCATCGAAGTACTTACGATGGAGGGGAACGAGTGCATCGAGGTGACTTACAACCATTCTCCGTACATGAAATTGGAATCCACGAGGATGCGGCTTATTATGCACCACGAAGAAAACGATCTTCTCCGGAGATACCATAACAAATGAAGCGAAGAAAGTTCGGGACAACGAAGAACACGAAGTTCTAGTCCAACGATCACTCACCGCTCCCTTACGGCGAGATGGTGAAGGTTTCTCCACGACTCGCATCCGAGGTCGAGGCGGGGACGAGGTCGTGGTAGAGACGTTAGGACGATTGGACGAGAGGAAACCAGACCATCAATGTCGATTGGGAAGATAGTTACGAAGAAGAAAAAGAAATCGAACAAGAAGCGGCGACGATAAGTCGGAAGAAGCCGCAGATTCAGAATCCCTCTCGAAGATGAAAGAAACGAAGAATATAAATCGATGTACGAGAAGATTAACCACTATGTACATCTTATGACCACGACCCCGATCCATTCTAATAAGATCGAGGGTATGGAGGTCGAAGAGGTACGTAGCGGTGGTGCTAAAACCAATCAAATTCTACCGTGGTGCTTCTTCCTCCAAAGCGAAAATAATGTACAATTTGAAGATGCTACTTCATCGAGAATTAATGGAATTGCCTTTTGAGTGGTACTCTCCTTGTGTTCGAAATTTAATTCAACGTGGTTTCTTACCTCGACGAGTGGACGAAAGGTCGATCACAACGTTTTGAAAATTTATGGAATAACTCCGGTCGTCCACCGACTCGAAACATGGTCTCGGATTCGGCACGGTAGGATCGGTTGACGATGCGAATTTTGCTTGGTTGTCACTGCGAATCTAATGAAAGCTGCATGGAAACTACGGAAGAACTCGAAGATTTGCAAATTGGAGACGCTCGCACGAATTCGAAGAAGAAATCAAATCTACGATAGATGAGTTAATAGAAGTTAACTTAGGTACTAGCGAAGAGCCTAGACCTACCTTTGTTAGCTCTTTACTCGATAAAGAAGACTCCGAAGAAATAATCGAGTTATTAATGGAATTCAAAAGCTGTTTTGCTTGGAGCTACGATGAGATGCCGGAGTTTAGCTCCGGAGGTCGCGGTCCATAAACTAGGAGTGGACCCTGCTACGATTCCGGTCGGACGAGGTCCGGAAGAATGCGTCTAGAAATCGAACAACAAGTCATAGTCGAAGTTAAAAAGTTAATAGACGCTAAATTTGTCACGTGAAGAACAATACCGAGCTTGGTTAGCCAACGTGGTACCGGTCGGGGAAGAAGAATGGTCGGATCGAGAATTTGTGTGGACTTCGAGAGATTTAAACGAGGCATGTCCGAAAGATGAATTTCCTCTACCGATCCCGGAATTAATGATCGACATCGCTTCGACACATGAAATATTCTCATTCATGGATGGATCTTCGGGATACAACCGAATAAAAATGGCTCCGAGAAGATGAAAAACTTACGGCATTCGAACGCCGATCGGAGTATTTTGCTTTACACGGTGATGCCATTCGGATTGAAGAACGCGGGAGCGACCTACCGAAGAGCAATGACAAGAATTTTTGATGATCTCATCCATAATCGAGTCGAATGCTACGTGGACGATGTGGTCATCGAAAGCAAAGTAAAGGACAACCACTTGTATGATTTGAGAATTGTTTTCGAACGATTAAGACAATTTAACCTTAAGATGAATCCCTTAAAATGCGCCTTCGGCGTCACCTCGGGAAATTCTTAGGATTCGTTGTCAGACATCGTGGAATTGAAATCGACCGGAAAAGATTAAAGCTATCTTAGAAATGCCGCCTCCCGAAAACCTTAAAACAACTACGATCTTTTCGAGGGAAGGTGGCATATCTTCGACGCTTTATCTCGAACTTGTCGGGTAGGTGTCGGCCTTTCTCGGCACTAGTTAAAAAGGACGCCAAATTTATTTGGGAAGAGAAATGCCGAGAGGGCCTTCGAGGACATTAAACAATATTTAATGACACCTCTTGTCTTAGCGGCCCCGGTCTCGGGTAGACCGCTAATACTTTATACCGCGGCTTTAGACGACTCTCTCGGAGCCACTGTTGGCCGGAGTCGATGATGAGGGTAAAGAAAATGCTCTTTATTACTTAAGCGCGTCGTTTCTTGCAGACGGAAATAAGGTATCCCGCAATTGAAAAGCATTGTTTGGCCACGATCTTCGCCGCTCGAAAGCTCGGGCATTACATGCTTTCTCATAAGGTCGACCTGATCTCGAAGTTTAATCCATTGCGATACTTGATGACTCGTCCAACGCTTTCGGCGGACTTGCCGGATGGTCGATGATATTATTGCAATTCGATATAACTTTCGTGCCTCTTCGTGCCGTAAAGGGACAAGTCTTAGCGGACTTCCTCGCGGCACACCCTTTGCGGCGGAATCTCCTCTCGATGACGATCGCCGGATGAACAAATAATGAACCTAGAAGACCTTGATGATCGACGTTGGGAATTATATTTCGACGGAGCATCTTCGGCACACAAAGACGAAGAATCGCAAGTGATAGTGCCGGTAAGGCGGGAATCGGGCTAATCTTTATAACACGGAGCGGGGGATGTTAAGATACTCCTACCACTTGACGGAGCCGTGTACAAACAACGAAGCGGAATACGAAGCCCTCATAACGGGATCGGAATTAACCATTCGAATGGGGATAACGGACATCGACATCTACGGGGATTCACGGTTAATCATTCAACGGATCGCCGGACGATACGGAATTTTAAAACCAAGACTCGAGCAATACTTCCGGTATGCCATACAGTTGTTGGAACGGATTCCGAATGTGACGATCTACAAAATTCCCGAAGAAAACGCTCTAGCGGATGCGCTAGCTCGTCTCGCAAAAGAATTTGCTGTTTGCAAGATGAATCGGTGGAAGTGTCGGTTCGCGGACGCCGGGTCCTATCACGGCTTGACATAGACACGATACACGAATCGGAAAGGAAGAAGGATCGGTTGCGACGGTGACGAGAAAACACGGAAGATTGGCGACGGCCATTGATGGATTACCTACAAACGGGAAAACTACCGGAGGATAGGTCGTTAGCCCATCGGATCGAAAAGAACTCGTCCTACGCATTAATAAACAACACATTATACGGAAGGTCTTTTGATCGAATGTGGCTAAGGTGCCTAAGCGGGTCCGAAGCTCGTGAAATTGTTAAGGAAGTGCATTCGGGACTACTGTGGCGCTCACCGGTCGGGTCCGAAGATGAAAATGAAAATTAAAAGACTAGGGTACTACGGCCCTCGATGATGGCCAAGTGCATGAAAATCGCCGAAGGCATCACCGAGTGCCGAGTGCGCGGAGTGGTTCTGCACCGACCTCCGAATGTGCTACATCAGACAATTGCATCGTGGCCATTTGAATGTTGGGGCACGGATATAGTGGGTCCGATAGAACCGCCGTCGTCGAAAGGACATCGCTTCATTCTTGCGGCTACGGATTACTTTTCCAAGTGGGCGAGAGGCGGTTCCACTCAGAGAAGTGAAAGCACATCACGTGCTACAATTTTTCGAGAACCGAGTTGTCTACCGTTTCGGAGTGCCGCGCGAGATCATCTCGGATAATGGGTCGGCATTCAGAAGCACACAAATCAACAATTTTGTCAGGAGACACGGAATCGACTGGCGATATTCAACAATTTACTACCCGAGAGCAAACGGCCTGGCTGAGGCTTTTAATAAAACTCTCGTTCAAATTTTAAAGAAGACTTTAGACGACAATAAGAGAAATTGGCACGAGAAGTTGTTAGAAGCCTTATGGGCCTACTGGGACAACCTTCGGAACTCCTACGCAAGCTACACCTTACGCTGCGGTGTATGGGTCCGAGCGGTGTTACCTTTAGAGGTTCGGCTCCCTTCACTCGGAATTGCGAGTTGCAAATAAAATCACAACGAGAAGAGAACGCCAAATTACGACTCGAAGAATTAGAGAGCACTGGAAGGGAAAAGACTTGCGGCGCAACGGAATTTAGAATTATACCAAGCTAAGATGATTCGGGCTCATGATAAGCGTGGTCCGCGAGAACCTTGAAAGTTGGTGATTTAGTTCTCGTTCTCAAAAGACCTATTCTTGCACACCGCAAGATAGGAGGAAAATTTGAACCCACTTGGGAAGGACCGTTTGTAGTTGAGGCGGTATACTCGGGAGGTTCCTACCGGCTAGTGAATTGCCGGGGAGAACGACATATGCTTCGATCGATGGACGATACTTGAAAAAGTATTACGTACTACCTGATGTTTCGAAGGAATGAACTTTCCATCCCTAGAAGCACGGGTGAAGTGATTACTTATGAATGGGTCCGAACCCAAAAATAATAAAATGTGCTAAAATAAATAAAATCCTGACAATAAAATTTTCCTTGTTTTCTTTTCCAAATCAAAATCTCTTACCTGATCTTATCCCACTTCATTCCTGTTAAGTTTGAAAATATAAAAATAATAATAAAACAAGATGTCTTTAATAAACATTTTCTTGATGTTCTTGTTCTTAGTACGGCCCACTGATCCTTTTCCTTGTCTTTTCGCGGGGAAATGTCGAGCGGGCGGTTGGTCTTGAACTTTAAGAATGGCGTAAGCCTTGCACTTGATGAAAAGAGGGTGAAAGATGGAGCGATAATCGAGATTGACTCGGATTTCGCACCGGCGGAGCCTACGGTACGAGGAAAGTGGCGGGTCCCGGTTGACGAGAAGAGCTGCCGGACATACGGTGATGAAAGTGGGTGGCCCAAGCCACCGATCCGGCAACAAGAAAAGAAAGACAAATATTGAAGAAGATAAGAAAATGAAGTACGTAGTCGCTACGGCGGAGGGCGAGCTTGTCGGCGCCGCGCCCGCGGAGATTCGAAGTTCGGAGAGCTACTCTCACGGCAACGCAACGAAGAAATAAGAATCGCCGTATCACGTAAGATGTTGACAAAACTAGGCGCGGATCGGCACGACGAGGCGGTTGCTAATGTCGGTGCATACACTTCGAGGACACCGGTTCACCGGGAACCGGAAGAAAGGAGGCCGGCTCCTAGGATGACGAAAGAACCGAGAGAAATCTTCACGAAGACCGAGAAGAAAGAAGGCTACCACGCCACCGGATAGAACCACCGGTGATGCATGACCTTGTTGCGGAAGCAACCCGGGGGATGTCTCGACGGACATCATCCACGAGGAGCCGAGGTATGCGGGGAGAACGTGAAGGGATCGAACCTTATATCCCACAATACGTCACCGAGGCCTCGCCATGCGGATCATTCGGAATACGAGGTGGAGAGAATGCGAAAATGTTGAAAAGAAAACCTTTGAATACTTTGAAAGGATTAGAGGCGAGAAGAATCAATATGCTTGGAGGGCCTCGAATTACATACGGACGTATTCTCGGAGTATGAGCGGCGGCAAATCGTGGATTGCATCCGGGATTTGAAAAGGCTGAGCCGAGCGGGCCGCTGAGGAAAACACATACTCGAGCCCCGGAGATGGATGCCGGGGAAAGGAAGAATCACGATACAATGTGGATGCTGTTACGACTTTGCCGAGGACGGGAAGGGAAACCGCCGGGAATACTCCGTCATGGGCGAGTGGACCCGATGCCATTAGTCATCGAGAGAATGGTAAAGAGATTGATAACATGGAGGATGCTGCCGGCGGATTGCATACCCGATATGTTGCATCATCGATATCTACGAACGGGGTGTTTGTATACCCCCGCACATTGATCACCATGACTTTGTCGAGACCTTTACTGCACGGTCTCTTTTCGAGCGAGTGTAACATCATGTTCGGATGCGACCTCCGGATAGCGGGCCCGGGTGAGTTCGAGGGGCCGGTGAAGATACCACTACCGGTGGGTTCCGTCATGATGCGAAGGGTAACGGAGCGAGATATCGCCAAGCATTGCATACCGGGAGTACCGGTGAAGCGGATCTCGGTTACGTTCGGGAGGATGGACGACGGAAAGACACCTTACCATTTCCGGCCGGACCGGAGCTAGAGAGCCTCAGGCCTTACGAGCTTGTGAGTTACATGGAAAATATCACACCTCCGATGTACATCCATACGGCATCCTTGCCGAGGATGGCTTGGAAGGTGATGTTATTGACCATGTATCTCACTATTCGGACATGGACTTTTGACGGATGCTTCTTTAGATGGATCGAGCAAAGATCATACACGATCCGTTTTGAGTCTACATGGATTGTATGAAATATATTCCAGGATCAAGTTGTACGATGTATCTTCGACATGATTGGAATGAAAGTGACCATGTCACATTTTTGGCCTTCACCTCTTTTGTGCAAATTGATTGGGAAACGCCATTAAAGTTAAATGAACTTCGAACAAAGAACGAGAAAAAGAAAAAAAAAAGATAAAAGAAAACTTTCTTAAAAAAAAAAAAATCTAAAAAATGACAAACACAAATTCACATGAACATTAAATAAACAACAAAATAAAATTTGAATCATTAAAGGATAAACAAAATCAACAAGAATGTTAAATCGAATTCTCGATCAAATTTCGAATCCGATCTCGATCGAACTTCAAATTTCATCTTCCAAATTTCAAATCGAATCTTTCCAGATTCCAAATCTTTCGATCAAATTTCAAATTCAATCTTTCCAGATTCCAAATCTTGTATCAAATCTCAAATTCGATCTTTCCGGATCTCGCATCGAACATCACATCGAATTCGAACCTTTGGGTCGAGGATTTTACATCCAAAGTCGATCTTTCTAGGATTCTCTTCTGTACCTTCGAAATACATCAAATTCGAACCTTTGGGTCGGGATTTTACATCAAGCTGCCTTTGCTAGGATTCTCTTCTCGTTGCCTTTGAAATACATCAATTCGAACTTTTGGGTCGAGGATTTTACATCCAAGACTGCCTTTGCTTTAGGATTCTCTTCCTGTTGCCTTTGAAATACATCGAATTCGAACTTTTGGGTCGAGGATTTTACATCAGTTACCTTGCTTTAGGATTCTCTTCTGTTGCCTGTGAAATACATCGAATTCGAACTTTTGGGTCGAGGATTTTACATCCAGTACCTTTGCTTTAGGATTCTCTTCTATTGCCTTTGAAATACATCAAATTCGAACCTTTGGGTCGAGGATTTTACATCAGGCATTGCCTTTGCTAGGATTCTCTTCCTATTGCCTTTGAAATACATCAAATTCAAACTTTTGGGTCGAGGATTTTACATCCAGTACCTTGCTTTAGGATTCTCTTCCTATTGCCTTGAAATACATCGAATTCAAACTTTTGGGTCGAGGATTTTACATCAGTATTGCCTTTCTAGGATTCTCTTCCTGTGCCTTTGAAATACATCAAATTCGAACTTTTGGGTCGAGGATTTTACATCAATGCCTTTAAGTTCTCTTCTGTGTACTAATTGACCTTTGGGTCAGTTTTACATCAGTTCCTTTAGGATTCTTTCCTATGCCTGAAATACATCAATTGAACTTTTGGGTCGAGGATTTTACATCAGTGCCTTTGCTTTAGGATTCTCTTCTCTTGCCTTTGAAATACATCGAATTCGAACTTTTGGGTCGAGGATTTTACATCGAAGGCTGCCTTTGCTTTAGGATTCTCTTCTATTGCATTGAAATACATCAATTCGAACTTTTGGGTCGAGGATTTTACATCAAGTACCTTGCTTTAGGATTCTCTTCCTATTGCCTTGAAATACATCAAATTCGAACTTTTGGGTCGAGGATTTTACATCCAAGTGCCTTTGCTCTAGGATTCTCTTCTCTTGCCTTGAAATACATCGAATTCGAACTTTTGGGTCGAGGATTTTACATCAAGGTACCTTGCTAGGATTCTCTTCCTATGCATCTGAAATACATCAATTCGAACTCCTGGGTCGAGGATTTTACATCGAGACTCTTTGCTTTAGGATTCTTTTCCTGTACCTTTGAAATACATCAAATCGAAACTCTTGAGGTTAAGGATTTTACATCCGATACCGCATTACTACGAGATCTTTCCTCATTGTAATGACTCGATCCAATCGATTCGATCTTCTTTTGGGGTTGAAGATGTTACATCTAAAACTTGAAAATTCCGATTTTCATTTCGAAATCAAATTCCTTCGAATTAATCTTGACAAACTTCGATCTAAATTGAAACTCCAATTGAAATCTAAACTCGCACATCATGACTTGAACATGAAACAAAATAAAATCTAAATCGAAATTCTCCCGAGATCATGTGATTTGGGATTCACCTCCTTTTCCTTTCCACAGGCGAGAGTTCGAGAATCTCCGGTTCCGGAGATATACTTGACACTCCCCGGCGGAAATTCTTCTACTTCGTCCTAAGTTTGTTACTTGGACATACTGTGTTGGTTTGTTGATCGCTTCGGTCAACACCAATACGCGCGGTGTGCTCCGTCGGCTCACCACACTATTGGGGGTCCATTTGTTGACCTCATTTTTGATGAGGTCTTCTCTTCTTCTCTTTAGTACTTAGGATCTAGCCTTAGGCTTTTCCTTTGACTATCTTAGAGGACTAGAATTGGGACCCACCTTTTAGAAATTCAAACCACTTCTTAACTCACTGCAAACTCCATAAACTTGGCTATAGACCCCTAATCACCTAGAGGGTTGAAATCGAATGTGGAAGTTTAAAGGATGAGTTCTATAGGACTCTTTGGCACTTAGGAGCGCCATACAGGTGGCACAGTGCAGTGAAGGGTGACTTACACATACACTACACCATGCACTACACTTTCACACACCTCCTAAAACACACCCATACCCAACTTGACCTCTTGACTCATGTAGGTGATTCACATGGATGGTCGCTAACCCACAAGCCCATGGCTAAGAGGGTTAGGAACAACATAGTGAATGCCTCGAATGAGTCCCTTCATGGCTCATGTGGGCTTGATATGGCTTCATGGCTCAACCAAAATGATTTCATTTCACTTACATCCACCCGATCTTCAATTTTCCAAATTTTCGATTTTTGACCCAGGGACCACTACACCAGCTTAACTGCAAAAGCACTTGAATAGCCGAATTTCTCAAAAATTTCCAAATTACCCAAAATTCTCCAAAATCAATCCCAAACATTTCCACATCACTCAAATTGATCATCCATACCCAAAAATGCCAAAAATTCCAAAAATACCCCCGATACCTTCCAAATACCCAAAATACCCCTTTTGACCCAAAAATCCAAAAATTCAGAAAATTCCCAGAAAATTCCAGAAAATCCCAAATATTCCCAATTTCATTTTGTTCAACTACACCATGGGCCAATTTTGTCAATTTACCCCACTTTTATCAAAACCCCCAATTTGACCCATTTTAACCCAAAGTAAACCCGATGTCAAACCAAACCTACCCAATTGACCCAAATTCTGGTCCAATTCAATTCTAAACTTCAATTCAACATCCCCAACACCAATCTAGACCAAATACAAGCCCAATTTGATTGACATTGGGATCCAATTTCACTTTTGGCCTTAAAGCCCGATTTGGACTATGACCCAGACCTAACCCAGAACTCACCCAATTCAACTCCAATTAACCCCAAATCTTTTCTAAACCTTCCTTAACATCCCCATAAACAAAACACTAACATGATTTGCCCAAAACTTTGATCCAAACCCCACTCAGAATTCAACCCCAAGCTAAAAGGCCCAATTTTGACCTAAACCTAGAACCTAGCCCAGAATGAGCCCGAATCCCCAAAATCAAAACCTAACCAAAGCCAAAACCTCTTTGAAACACTCCCATAAACATTTCCCAACATTAATTTTACATCAATTTCAACCCTAGCCCAACATTGGCCCAAGTTAGCCCAATTTGACCTACATTAGCCTCACTTACCGATTAAACCCGAATTCGAACCAATTCAAACCCAAATCACCTCAAACTTGTTTCAAACCACTCATGACAGCATCCCTAAACCAAACTCAACAATTATTTGGCCCAAGCCTTTACCAAAATTTCATCCCAAAATCCATTTTAAAATTTAAAAGCCCACTTCCCTAAACCTTCTAAAAGCATTTCTACAAACATCAAAAGCCCGAAATTGGCCACTAAAGCCCACATGACATTTCCATTTGCCATCCATTTAATCAAAGCCATTCCCTAAGTTATAATTCCATCATCAAATCAATTCCAAATCAAGCCCCATACAAATTTCACATCAAAATACCAAAAATTCTTAAAATCCATTTTCATGAAATTGACTGAACTTTCTACGAAGCCAAAGTGGAGCCATGAAGCCATGCACGAGCCACATGTAAGCCATGAGAGCCTTTGACATGTCACCATGCCATTTATGGGCAAGAAGGAGGAGCCTCTTTCCTTAATCCTCTAAAGCTTATTAACCTTAAGCATGATTCACACTAAACCATGCTTATGCCTAATTGTACTTGGATGGAGACTTCACCACTCGCATGAGCAGTGACCAAATCACTCTCTCTCGGCCAAATCGAAGCCATTGGGAGGTGCACCTAGCCCAAATGGATGGGTTGACCAATTTGAGCCAAAATAAGCCCTTCCCCATTCCACTTTGAATCGAACCACTTTACACATGGCATTGCCGATTGCTTGCACCAAACGTCGACCACGACCCACGACCTTGAGGGTGACCCATGCACTGGCCAGGCCGGCCACCCGATCGCCGGAAAACACCATGCCGAAACCTTGGGAGTGAGCCAACTTTGGAATTCTCCATCTGCTGAGCTGCCCCATGCCGAATGGCCACCATGGGCTGTTCTTCCCATGACGAGGCGGTGATCCCGACCCTCGGCTCCCACAGGGAGAGCCTCCGGCCATGCTGTTTAAACACCACCCCCTCGCGGCCATGAGAGGAGAGTTGCACAGAACCTTGCCGAAACTACTGCCAAAATTGTTCCGGACCCCTCCTCATACACGAGCACTTGATCCCAGGTGAGATCCCCCTGCCATTTCTTCTGCGTGAGCTCGATTTCGGAGTTGAAATCCGAGCCCAAAACCGGGACACTTCTCCACGGTGAACCAATCCCCAAATTGATTGGTCCTACACCTTCACCGGACCGAGGGAAGGTGTCCACAGCAAAAGCCCCATCTCCGGGCCACCCGGTTGCTCCGGACTCCAAGCTTTGTGATCGGCTTGTGGTCGAAGTTCACACTAGACGATTCACCGGACCGGGAGACTTCATGCGGAGCTTGCCGCGGATCCGATCGAAGGTGCGAGCAACTCTCGGATCGAAGCTTCACTTCTCGAGCTAAGGTATGAGCTAATTCTTCATCCCGGAGCTTACGGAGATTCTCCATTTCAAATGCCTTAATTTCGATGCATGATTACGCGTATGGATGTGTTCGTCTCTTGAGACGAATCCATAGAGCATAAGAACACGAAAATCCATTGAGAATCGAGTGAGTTCTTAGGGTTAGAGTGTGGACGGTCACGGGATCACACCGGTCATGGACGATGAACGGATGCGGGTCCATTTAATACACGCGCGGACGGACGGCTCGGATGGCGTCGGACCGGGAAGACGGTAGCGATACGGCGGGTCCGGGAGCGGCGACTCGGATGGCGGCGTCGAATGGGAGCGCGCCGCGCGGCGCTTCGGAGACTGCTCAGAGGTTGACGCGGCGCGCGTGGATAAGTAGATAAATAGGGATATTTTCTATTTATTTAATTCCCGAACTTTAAAAATTCATATCTTTGTGTAGAAAAATCACAAAAATAAAATAAAAATACCCTCTTGCTCGGTGAACGAGAGGAGAATAATGTGGAAAAGAAATTAATTAATTTTGTCCAGTATTTTATTTTTAATTAATTATTTACTCCCTGCATTGTTTTAATTCTCCATGCATGTCATACAATTCACCATGGCATGAGACTATAGGGCTTTTGAAGCCTGCGAACTTAGGGACATTCACTGAATTTTCCAAGGTCGGGAGGCCATCTCTATGAAAAGTTATTGATTTTTCAAATGCATGTTGCTGTTTTAAGTATTTTAATTTCAAAAATTAGCATGTTGTGAAATAAATTCTAGGAAAATTTGGTGATGTTCCTTATGACCGAGAGAACCCTAGGAAAAATAGGATTTGAGTTAATTCACTTAGATTAACCACTAATTGGCTTAAACACCCAAAATAGGTCTCTAATTAATTAGAGTTAACCATAGATCAAATTGACTTGAAATCAATTCTCCACTGACCTTTAGGATCAGAGGAACCCATCATAAAAATTTGAGGTCGATTGGACTTGGTTAGCCCCACTAATTGGGTTGATTAAGCCACTTAGTCATTTTAAACTTTAAAAATTCATAACTTTCAAAATATCTTTCAAAAATTCACCAAATTGGTTTTGGAGTCTCTCTGATATCAGGGGAGTTTAAGAAAATTAAAATTTCAATTTTCTAAAAAAGTTGATTTTTAATATTATTTTAATATTTTTAATAATTAAAAAATAATAAAAATCACAAAAATAATAAAATTCACCAAAATGTCATATTTTGAATTTTAATCACTTAGGAACAAGTCCCATATTTTTCCTAGGTCTATTTAGTGAGATATTAATTTTTAAAGCTCTAGGGTAATTTTAAAATTAAAAAAATGTATTTTCTAGCATTTTCACCAAAATAATTATAATAAATCAAAGAAAAATCAGAAAATTGTAAAGTTTGGTTCTCTGGAATCCTTGATATCAGAGAGAATTTTAAAAATTATAAAATTTATTTTTCAACATTTATTTTATTTTTAAATTAATTAATACTCCAGAACTTAAAATAATTCTAATAAATAAAATATAATTCAAAAAATTACAAAATTTGGTCCAAGTGGTCCTCTGGTCATTAGGAATGTCCCCTAATTTTCTTAAGGACAGAAACTTTCCCTTGGTCATATTATTGAATTTTCCTTGAAAATCTCTATTTTCTACTAAAAATAATTATATAAATAAATTAAATACAGAAAAATCACATTTTCTCCTCTCATGTCTTTATTGACATATGAGTGAAGTCACATAAAAATTTCAAGTTCATTTGAGTTCAATTTAGTGAGTTATGAAATTATTAGGCTTAAAGGGCAAAATGGTAATTAAAATTTTAACCCTTAATTAAAACTTTAGGTTTAATAAAAATTAACAAGTAAAATATTTGATCTTAATCTGATTTGGATGATTGAAATTTAAATAATTAAAGGGTAGAAACCCATTAAGCAATTTAAAATGATTAAACTTTAATTAAATAATTAATTGAATTTGGAAGAATAATAAATTTGGAATTATTAAAATAGGGATATTATTAGGAAGAGATTTATTCTTTAATTTAAAAAATCCCTAAATTAATCATCTCATTAATACTCAACTCTTAATTAAAATGATAACTCAAATTTAAAATATTAAAAGACTTAATCATTAAACTAAAATTAAATCATTAAACTCTTTCAAAAAATTTCGATTAAATTAAATTAAATTAAGATTAAAAGTTGATTAAATTAAATTAAAATTAAGTTAAATTAAATAAACAAATTAAATTAAATTAAATGAATTAAATACATTAAATTAAATAAATAAATAAAATTAAATTAAATTAAATTAAATTAAATAAATTAAATTAAATTAAATAAATTAAATTAAATTAAATTAAATTAAATTAAATTAAATTAAATTAAATTAAATTAAATTAAAATTAAATTAAATTAAATTAAGAAATTAAATCGAATAAATTAAATTGAATTAAATTAAATCAAATCAAATTAAATTAAATAAATTAAATTAAATTAAATTAAATTAAATTAAATTAAGTTAAATTAAATAACCTCACTTAAGACATGAAGAAATAAATCTAAAATAACTTGAACAACTATTCGAACTTAAATCATTAATTTGAACTTAAATTTGAATCACGAAATCATTAAATATCATTTTGCCCTTAGGAGCTTTAGTTATCATAACTCCTAAATAGAACATTAAAATGAAATGTTACTTCACTTATAGGACATTCGAATGTCACTAGTTCACTTGAGCGAGTTAACAAAACTTGAAAACCTCGGACGATCGATTCATTTACACAATTAAATTCATTTGGACTTAAAACAATCCTAGAAATATTGAAAAGATGTTTAGGATTCTCTCTTAAGCACTTCCTCGATATGATAGGATATTGATAAAACAATTGAACTTAATTGTTCTTTGATGAAGAAAATCGTCTTGAGCTAAAAACACGAAAGAACACTAGACGTCGTAGGAAATGACTAGGCTATAGGATTAGGAATTTGGTAGAAAACCATAAACCTTTCCCTTAGCTTTACCTAGGAACTTGCTTAAATATTCTAATTGTGTTTTAAGTGCGGCTTGGAATGACGGGAAGACCCTCAGAGTACGCTTTTATTTTATTGCGATTTATTTTATTGCAATTTATTTAATCGCATCGTATTTATTTTTCTTGCATGATAAACAACGAGTTGCATGAAAACCTACACCTTTAGGACGGAAACCAAAGCGAAACCCATAACTAAAATAAAAGACACTACAAGATAAAATTCACCTCACTGACATTTCAAAATATAAGACAACTCAAAATTTAATCACAAACAGAACACAAAACTACAATTACAACTAAATTAAAACGTCTCGTTGGATGATCGGGAATACCTCGGATGATGTAACCTACGTGTTGCTTAACGGGATTTCCCACGGTCTAAATGAAAGTGCGGAACTCATTCAGTTGAGTTTAGCAAATTCATACGGGACTAAGTGAATTCGATGAAAATAACGGTGCTTGGGATGGATGGAGCCGTGGGATCTTAATCGGTGTCGTTATAATCAACTTTAAGATTTGTTTTAATTAAAACATAAAAGAACACTTGGAAATTAAGACTTCTCTAAGCCAGAACACTTCTCTCATCTCTTGATTTATGATTTCTAAAACTAAACCTCTGCAACGACAAGGAGCTCGGAGCATGGTGGGCGGCACGGCCATCGTCGTCGGCGAAAACTTGAATCTACATCGACAAAACTTTCTTAGAATTAAATAACAAAGCCATAGGACTTCGAGGTAGTTTGCACTAGTGCAACATAAATCCTCGACTCTTCGTTAGGCATTTGCATTGCAAATTAAGCCCTAACCGGTCTTAGGATTCGAGGTAGTCGTCGATGCGACATAAACCCTCATATCTTCTAGGCGATTTGTATGATTCTATCATATAAATATAAGCTACTAATTAACTAAAATTGGCGAGATTAAAACATTAAATAAACATTAGGACTTTCCTAAATCCAAGACGAAACAATAGGATAGTCGGGAGATTACGAAGTTCAGCTTCGAATCCGTGATCTCTCCTACTTTTCTTCCTTTGAATTCCCGAAAATAAAAATGTTCCAAATTTGATCCAATTCCTTATTGAAATTCCAAAATTCAATCCTTTGAAAACTTAAACTTTGAAATTCTTGAGAGCGAGAATTATTGATTATTATCGAGAGTTTTCTTAGGTGATTCCGTCACTTAAGATGTAATTAACTATAGGGGCTTGCCCTTATAGGGAACTTTAAGAACCCGGAGTAATATAAACCATGTTTAATAGTTTCATATTAAGCGAGGGAATTTGTCGGCTTATAAAATTGGTTCGCGGACCGAACGGATGTCACTGAAACCTTTCTAGTTTATTTAATCGAGCCCCATTATCGAGCGAGTGTGTTTATTCTTCGGGATAGATACACGGTTTGTGGTGCGGCGCTCGTTTATATAAACTATTCGGGATGTGAGATCGGTTTGATTTCATATCTTAAAATTTTCAAATTTAAAATTATTTTCAAAATCAAATACTACTTTTCAAATTATTTATTTAAATTAAATTAAAATTCGCCGACAATTTACGTAGGCGACTCCCTTTCAAAATACAACACATAACCTAAAAATATGCGAGCATATTTACGGCGACTCCGTGGGGACTAGTTCCTCTCTCCATTCTTAATCGAAATAGTTACGCTTTCAAAAATCGGTAGTGTATCCATGTCCCTAGTGGATCGAGCTACCCTTCTTTCCGTTGGAATACTATGTTCATTTCTACCTTGAACAAGTATAACCAACATTCTCTCGGATTTAGGAGCCATTTGTTTAGACACCCATAAACGAGAGAGGTTCGAGATCCTTTACCTCATTTACGAGGTGGGGTGGACCCCGATAGGTGTTAGTTTAGGAGTGATCCTTCGGGTCGAGAAGTCTTGCTTAAGACTCTCTTTTCCTTTCCGACTCCGATTCAGATTCCTTACCTTCTCTACACCTTTGAACACTCGTTCTAAATAAACAAACCCTCAATAAGTGATTCTTTTAATAAGTGATTCCTTTTTATAAATACATGAACATGAATGAGTTCGGACTCTTTTCGATTCCTTTCTTTTCGTCTAAAGAAAAGAAGCATAACTTGGGACGACAACCAGAATCTACCTGCGAAATGGAAGCCCCAAGGCGGTTTTCTCCTTCACCGATGGATTGGACCTCGTCATGCATAAGGATGAGTTGCCAGATCGATGGAATCATCCGATTTGGACGAGGATTTGAAAACACGAACGTCGAGATCACCGACGTCTCCCTCTTTGCAGCGATGAACAAGGTATACGAAGTGAAGAGCCGTTGCTTGAGTTCGACCTTAGGTCGACCCAAGAATTCCCTCCTCTGCGAAGGATCCGGACTAAGAGGAATGCTGTTGTCCATGGAAGGACCGTTCTCTCTACCCCCTTTGGTCTAGTTGTTTCGCACCTACCCAGAGCTTTTGCCGAATCGAAGGGAAAGAAATCCAGAGATTATGATGGACATGTTACCGTGGAGGGTACGGATCTTCTGTAAGACCTTCGTTTTCGAGATCGGGTCCGGTTCGAAGTTCGATCACTGACGAAGACCGGAGAAGAAACGAAATAGAAGGATCGCTAAAGAAGCCGAGTTGCTTGAAATTGCTTTCCTAGAAGAAATTCCGGAAGCTGCAGAATATGCACTGTACTGAATACATACCACTCTTGGGAGGAAGCGGGATTTCATCCCCTCTCCGCCGCGAGAAGATGAAGAAAATATTCGCAAGATTCTTTGCCACATTACCACGGCCCGCATATTACAACGATAGCCGCAAGAAAAGAACTAGAACTACGCCGTTTGCTCGTTGCAAACTTTGGTAGAAAAGTTAGCGAAGAAGGAAAAGCGCCGTATCGAGAGATTCTACGGAGGATAGGGCGGGTGCCGGTCGAATCCCGTCTTGGGCCCCGAGTAGAACCCGCCATCATGACGGAAAAGCCGAGTAAAAGAATGAAGGCTAGTCCGCCTGTTGTCGTCTCGGGATTACGGATTAGGGAGGATACCACCTTCCGGCATTTGGCCGACGGACCATGCGGTCTGGACCCTGTTGCCGGAAGGATGGTATGGCGTCCCACTGCTGGGCGGTTGAGATTGAAACGGCGGCCGAGAAAGAAAGTCTCGCCGGGAGACTTGAATGCGAAGAAAGTGCTACCGCGATGAAGGGGACTCGTGAGAAAGGGACCGGCGGCTATCGCACGACAACCACGAAGACACACGAAAGCCCCGCTAGAAGATGCCATGGAAAAGTTGAGAACCGATATCAGACGGTTGGCAAAAGAAAGAGAAGAAAAGTTCGGAGACGAGATTGATTCATCGGAATTCATGGACGACGAATACGCGAGAAATCAACATGGTTGAGACACGAGCTTCATCGGCTTCGCAAGGTGCTCCTGCGGCCGCGAAGAGAGGAGCCGGGCGATGAGAAGGCGGCTTCGGGAGAAAGACGACACGATCGCTCGAATGGCGAAAAGGATGGAAGAGATGGCCGTAGCTACGGCCACTCTCCGGAGTCGAAGTACGACCACGAGGGAAACACCCCGGAGGTCATTCACATTGTAGACGGAGGAAAGGAGATTACGTCCGTCGATGGGGATGATCGGTGAAAAAGGATACAACACAAAGTATGATTCTGAAAAGGATATCGAGAACTTGGTGGAACGACGGAGTGCGAGAAGCCTTAGCACAATCGAAGAGCGGGACATCCATTCGGACGGGTAGACCTTACCCAGAAGAATTCGACGACATCCCGATACCGAAAGGCTTCGTACCACCTGCGGTTCAAGACCTTCGACGGGCACGGGAACCCCGACGGCATGTGGCACACTTTCGTGCCGGTTGTTGCAATGCGGCGGGAGCGATGCATTACTCTTCCGACGATTCGTCGGCGATGCATCGGGAATCGCCTTCGGCTGGTATGCGGAGTTACAAACGGTTCGGTAAAGACATTCTCGGAGCTAGAGAACCTCTTCATCGAGCGATTCGCGGAGCTCGGCACCACATCACTATAGGTGATTTAGTGGTAGAGAAGCGAAGCCGAATGAAACTTTGGTGGATTACATACTCCGATGGAGGAACTTAAGTATGAAGTGTGAACCACAGCTGCAAGAACAGCATGCGATCGGCATTTTGCTAAAAAGCATCCATGGCCCGATAGCACTTCTCCTCGAGGATTTACTATTAAGACTTTCGAGAAGTTGTTAAGCAAGGCCGGAAGCTTGCAAGAGGAGGCGAAGCAATTAAGTTTCACGCAGACAAGACGGATAAACAAAAGCACAGCAAAGACTTTTGAAAAGAAATCCGGGATCGTCGCGGCGGTTGACAAAGGCGAAGCAGCCGATCTGAAATACCACCAGAACGGCGCAACAACCACAACGGAATTACCGGCAACCCAGGCCCGGCTATCGGTCATCTCCATGATATGAACGACCACCTCGTCATGCAACGTACATTAAGAGAGCTTTTGAGCGAGAGAATATCCGTTCGAGAATGAAGCGAGTGCCGAAAATGTTCCGTAGTCGATGAAGACTCGGATTTCCAGTTGCCGGAGCCTAAAAGACCGGAAGAAGTCAACAAGAAAGGTGATCCCGACTTTTGCCCTTACCACCGGATGCTTGGACACAAAATAGAAGATTGCATTACCTTGAAAAGTTGGCTCGATGACAACTGCGGAAAGGGAATATAACGATCCGAAGGAGTACATGAAGGAACCCCGGAAAGGAGGTTCCGTCGATGTTATCTCGGCCCGATCCCATCATTCAGATAGATCCCTATACGGCTGACGATGGATGGACTACCGCTTGGACGAGGTCTTCGAAAAAGATTTTAGACGGCATCCGAGACCGCTTCGGTGCGAGCTTCGATTCGAGTTTGAAACTGTTAAGCGAGTGCTTATCACTTGCGATAGAAGAACCACCTCGACGGGAGACGATTGAAGAAAAGAAGAAAATTGACGAAGAAGAAAGGCGAGGCACCTAAGGCTAGGCTAGGGGCTGCTTATCCTAGGATAGTTGTTTTCGATTCGGGGGAGAAATCCCTCGAACCCTTGACTATGTATGATTATCTGCTCACTTCGGTGGGATCATATAATGATAAGGGTGATGGCGTTGGCTACGTTTTGATCTATTTCTAACGATTACGTAACTAACGATAATCGGATATCGATTTCGATACCAACGACAATTCTCGAATCATACACGATCTCGACGAGCAAAATAATGAAGAAGACATCCATCGAGGAGGCTACGAGAGTTCAACGAGCAACGAATCTATCTGCGAGTTTCGAGGAGCTCCGGTCGCGATAGAGTTAGAGCCTTCGGACTGCGAAGCTAATCCGGAAGAGACTGTCATTCCGATTCGAAAAGACACGGCAAGCTCGACAATAGATTCGGAGGAAATTACGGAAGTCGACTTAAGGAGTGGAAAAGTTCTACCTCCGAGAATGGGTCAAAAGACGAAGGAAGCGGGTGGTTGTTCGGGAAGAACCAACCCGGCGAGAAGAAATACCCATTCGAGAAGAAGCGGAGACACATGAAAACAAAGTGGACTATAACGTGCTAGCCCATCTTAGGAAACTACCGACGAGACTGAGCATCTACGACGCTCTCATCTTATCGAAGGAGATGAGAGAAGCTCGATCGAGGCCTTACTTGATCCGAGAGATTTGCTTAGCTCGAATGGCGGAGAGTCCTTAGATGAGGTTTGCTCGTTAAAGGAACGACGAGGTGTTACCTTCGCGAGACGACGACCTACTACTTGGAACGGCGAGATCACGACCGACCAGTTGTACATTTCGATTACTAATCGGAAAATTTACACTCTCCGGAGTATTGGTGGATCCGGGAGCATCGATCGATATAATGAATCTTCGAACGCTAGCATACTTGGAAATTGATGCCCGCGAGCTCGAAGCGGACAAAATGTTATTAAGAGGATTCGACCGAGAAAGGAGAAAGAGCCCTCGGCTCGATAACGCTAGCGATGAAGACCGGTGACTTAGCAAAGACAACCGCGAAATTTCACATAATTGATTCGAAACGTCGTTCAACGCTCTCTTGGGCCGACCATGGATACATGAAAACGGGATGGTACCATCATCTCTACATCGGTGCATCGAAGTACTACGATGGAGGGGAACGAGTGCATCAAAGGTGACTTACAACCATTCTCACGTACATGAAATTGGAATCCACGAGGATGCGGCTTATTATGCACCGCAGAAGAAAACGATCTTCTCCGGAGATACCATAACAAATGAAGCAAAGAAAGTTCGGGACAACGAAGAACCTGAAGTTCTAGTCCAACGATCACTCACCGCTCCCTTACGGCGAGATGGTGAAGGTTTCTCCACGACTCGCATCCGAGGTCGAGGCGGGGACGAGGTCGTGGTAGAGACGTTAGGACGATTGGACGAGAGGAAACCAACCATCAATGTCGATTGGGAAGATAGTTACGAAGAAGAAAAAGAAATCGAAACAAGAAGCGACGACAATAAGTCGGAAGAAGCCGCAATTCGAGAATCCCTCTCGAAGATGAAAGAAACGAAGAATATAAATCGATGTACGAGAAGATTAACCACTATGTACATACTTATGACCACGACCCCGATCCATTCTAATAAGATCGAGGGTATGGAGGTCAAAGAGGTACGTAGCGGTGGTGCGAAACCAATCAAATTCTACCGTGGTGCTTCTTCCTCCAAAGCGAAAATAATGTACAATTTGAAGATGCTACTTCATCGGAATTAATGGAATTGCCTTTTGAGTGGTACTCTCCACTGTGTTCGAAATTTAATTCGACGTGGTTTCTTACCTCGACGAGTGGACAAGAGTCGATCACAACGTTTTGAAAATTTATGGAATAACTCCGGTCGTCACTTGACTCGAAACATGGTCTCGGATTCGGCACGGTAGGATCGGTTGATGATGCTTGAATTTTGCTTGGTTGTCACTGCGAATCTAATGAAAGCTGCATGGAAACTACGGAAGAACTCGAAGATTTGCAAATTGGAGACGCTCCACGGAATTCGAAGAAGAAATCAAATCTCGATAGATGAGTTAATAGAAGTTAACTTAGGTACTAGCGAAGAGCCTAGACCTACCTTTGTTAGCTCTTTACTCGATAAAGAAGACTCCGAAGAAATAATCGAGTTATTAATGGAATTCAAAGACTGTTTTGCTTGGAGCTACGATGAGATGCCGAGGTTTAGCTCCGAGAGGTCGCGATCCATAAACTAGGAGTGGACCACTATACGATTCCGGTCGGACGAGGTCCCGAGAAGAATGCGTCTAGAAATCGAACAACAAGTCATATGCGAAGTTAAAAAGTTAATAGACGCTAAATTTGTCCAGTGAAGAACAATACCCGACTTGGTTAGCCAACGTGGTACCGGTCGGGAAGAAGAATGGTCGGATCGGAATTTGTGTGGACTTCGAGAGATTTAAACAAGGCATGTCCGAAAAGATGAATTTCCTCTACCGATCCCGGAGTGATGATCGACATCGCTTCGACACATGAAATATTCTCATTCATGGATGGATCTTCGGGATACAACCGGATAAAAATGGCTCCGAGAAGATGAAAAGCTTACGGCATTCGAACGCCGATCGGAGTATTTTGCTTACACGGTGATGCCATTCGGATTGAAGAACGCGGGAGCGACTACCGAGAGAGCAATGACGAGAATTTTTGATGATCTCATCCATAATCGAAGTCGAATGCTACGTGGACGATGTGGTCATCGAAAGCAAAGTAAAGGACAACCACTTGTATGATTTGAGAATTGTTTTCGAACGATTAAGACAATTTAACCTTAAGATGAATCCCTTAAAATGCGCCTTCGGCGTCACCTCCGGAAATTCTTAGGATTCGTTGTCAGACATCGTGGAATTGAAATCGATCCGGAAAAGATTAAAGCTATCTTAGAAATGCCGCCTCCCAAAACCTTAAAACAACTACGATCTTTTCGAGGAAGGCGGCATATCTTCGACGCTTTATCTCGAACACTGTCGGAGTAGGTGTCGGCCTTTCTCGGCACTAGTTAAAAAGGACGCCAAATTTATTTGGGAAGAGAAATGCCGAGAAGGCCTTCGAGGACATTAAACAATATTTAATGACACCTCTGTCTTAGCGACCCCGAGTCTCGGAGTAGACCGCTAATACTTTATACCGCGGCTTTAGACGACTCTCTCGGAGCACTGTTAGCCGGAGTCGATGATGAGGGTAAAGAAAATGCTCTTTATTACTTAAGCCGTCGTTCTATGCCGAGCGGAAATAAGGTATCCCGCAATTGAAAAGCATTGTTTGGCCACGATCTTCGCCGCTCGAAAGCTCGGGCATTACATGCTTTCTCATAAGGTCGACCTGATCTCGAAGTTTAATCCATTGCTGATACTTGATGACTCGTCCAACGCTTTCGGCGGACTTGCCGGATGGTCGATGATATTATTGCAATTCGATATAACTTTCGTGCCTCTTCGTGCCGTAAAGGGACAAGTCTTAGCGAGACTTCCTTGCGGCACACCCTTTGCGGCGGAATCTCCTCTCGATGACGATCGCCGGATGAACAAATAATGAACCTAGAAGACCTTGATGATCGACGTTGGGAATTATATTTCGACGGAGCATCTTCGGCACACAAAGACGAAGAATCGCAAGTGATAGTGCCGGTAAGGCGGGAATCGGGCTAATCTTTATAACACGGAGCGGGGGATGTTAAGATACTCCTACCACTTGACGGAGCCGTGTACGAACAACGAAGCGGAATACGAAGCCCTCATAACGGGATTGGAATTAACCATTCGAATGGGGATAACGGACATCAACATCTACGGGGATTCACGGTTAATCATTCAACGGATCGCTGGACGATACGGAATTTTAAAACCGAGACTCGAGCAATACTTCCGGTATGCCATACGAGTTGTTGGAACAGATTCCGAATGTGACGATCTACGAAATTCCCGGAAGAAAACGCTTCAGCGGATGCGCTAGCTCGTCTCGCAAAAGAATTTGCTGTTTGCGAGATGAATCGGTGGAAGTGTCGGTTCACGGACGTCGGGTCCTATCACGGCTTGACATAGACACGATACACAAATCGGAAAAGGAAGAAGGATCGGTTGCGGCGGTGACGAGAAAACACGGAAGATTGGCGACGAGCCATTGATGGATTACCTACAAACGGGAAAACTACCGGAGGATAGGTCGTTAGCCCATCGGATCGAAAAGAACTGCGTCTACGCATTAATAAACAACACATTATACGGAAGGTCTTTTGATCGAATGTGGCTAAGGTGCCTAAGCGGGTCCGAAGCCGTGAAATTGTTAAGGAGGTGCATTCGGGACTGCGTGGCGCTCACCGGTCGGGTCCGAAGATGAAAATGAAAATTAAAAGACTAGGGTACTACGGCCCTCGATGATGACCAGCTGCATGAAAATCGCGAGGGCGTCACCGGTGCGAGTGCGCGGAGTGGTTCTACACCGACCTCCGAATGTGCTACATCCAGAGCAATTGCATCGTGGCCATTTGAATGTTGGGGCACGGATATAGTGGGTCCGATAGAACCGCCGTCGTCGAAAGGACATCGCTTCATTCTTGCGGCTACGGATTACTTTTCCGAGTGGGCGGAGCGGTTCCACTTAGAGAAGTGAAAGCACATCACGTGCTACGATTTTCGAGAACCAAGTTGTCTACCGTTTCGGAGTGCCGCGCGAGATCATCTCGGATAATGGGTCGGCATTCGGAAGCACACAAATCAACAATTTTGTCGGGAGACACGGAATCGGCGGCGATATTCAACAATTTACTACCCGAGAGCAAACGGCCTGGCCGAGGCTTTTAATAAAACTCTCGTTCGAATTTTAAAGAAGACTTTGGACGACAATAAGAGAAATTGGCACGAGAAGTTGTTAGAAGCCTTATGGGCCTGCGGACAACCTTCGAACTCCTACGCAAGCTACACCTTACGCTGCGGTGTATGGGTCCGAGCGGTGTTACCTTTAGAGGTTCGGCTCCCTTCACTCGGAATTGCGGTTGCAAATAAAATCACAACGAAGAGAACGCCAAATTACGACTCGAAGAATTAGAGAGCACTGGAAGGGAAAAGACTTGCGGCGCAACGGAATTTAGAATTATACCAAGCTAAGATGATTCGGAGCTCATGATAAGCGGGTCCGCCGAGAACCTTGAAAGTTGGTGATCTAGTTCTCGTTCTCGAAAGACCTATTCTTGCACACGCAAGATAGGAGGAAAATTTGAACCCACTTGGGAAGGACCGTTTGTAGTTGAGGCGGTATACTCGGGAGGTTCCTACCAGCTAGTGAATTGCCGGGGAGAACGACATATGCTTCGATCGATGGACGATACTTGAAAAAGTATTACGCTACCTGATGTTTCGAAGGAATGAACTTTCCATCCCTAGAAGCACGGGTGAAGTGATTACTTGTGATTGGGTCCGAACCCAAAAAATAATAAAATGTGCTAAAATAAATAAAATCACGATAATAAAATTTTCCTTGTTTTCTTTTCCAAATCAAAATCTCTTACACGATCTTATCCCACTTCATTCTGTTAAGTTTGAAAATATAAAAATAATAATAAAACAAGATGTCTTTAATAAACATTTTCTTGATGTTCTTGTTCTTAGTACGGCCCACGATCCTTTTCCTTGTCTTTTCGCGGGGAAATGTCGAGCGGGCGGTTGGTCTTGAACTTTAAGAATGGCGTAAGCCTTGCACTTGATGAAAAGAGGGTGAAAGATGGAGCGATAATCGAGATTGACTCGGATTTCGCACCGGCGGGCCTACGGTACGAGGAAAGTGGTCGGGTCCCGGTTGACCGAGAAGAGCTGCTCGGACATACGGTGATGAAAGTGGGTGGCCCAAGCCACCGATCCGGCAACAAGAAAAGAAAGACAAATATTGAAGAAGATAAGAAAATGAAGTACGTAGTCGGCTACGGCGGAGGGCGAGCTTGTCGGCGCCGCGCCCGCGGAGATTCGAGAAGTTCGGAGAGCTACTCTCACGGCAACGCAACGAAGAAATAAGAATCGCCGTATCAGTAAGATGTTGACAAAACTAGGCTGCGGATCGGCACGACGAGGCGAGTTGCTAATGTCGGTGCATACACTTCGAGGACACCGGTTCACCGGGAACCGAGAAGAAGGAGGCCGGCTCACTAGGATGACGGAAAGAACCGGGAGAAATCTCGCGGAAGACCGGAGAAGAAGAAGGCTACCACGCCACCGGATAGAACCACCGGTGATGCATGACCTTGTTGCGGAAGCAACCCGGGGGATGTCTCGACGGACATCATCACGAGGAGCCGAGGTATGCGGGGAGAACGTGAAGGGATCGAACCTTATATCCCACAATACGTCACCGAGGCCTCGCCATGCTGCAGATCATTCCGGAATACGAGTGGAGAGAATGCAAAATGTTGAAAAGAAAACCTTTGAATACTTTGAAAGGATTAGAGGCGAGAAGAATCGATATCTTGGAGGGCCTCGAATTACATACGGACGTATTCTCGGAGTATGAGCGAGCGGCAAATCGTGGATTGCATCCGGGATTTGAAAAGGCTGAGGCCGAGCGGGCCGCTGAGGAAAACACATACTCGAGCCCGGAGATGGATGCCGGGGAAAGGAAGAATCACGATACGATGTGGATCTTTGTTACAACTTTGCGAGGACGGGAAGGGAAACCCGCGGGAATACTCCGTCATGGGCGAGTGGACCCGATGCCATTAGTCATCAAGAGAATGGTAAAGAGATTGATAACATGGAGGATGCGCCGATGAGTGCATACCAATAGTTGCATCATCAATATCTACAAACGGGGTGTTGTATACCCCCGCACATTGATCACCATGACTTTGTCGGACCTTTACTGCACGATCTCTTTTACGAGCGAGTGTAACATCATGTTCGGATACGACCTCCGGATAGCGAGGCCCGAGGTGAGTTCGAGGGCCGGTGAAGATACCCTTACCGGTGGGTTCCGTCATGATGCGAAGGGTAACGGAGCGAGATATCGCCGAGCATTGCATACCGGGAGTACCGGTGAAGCGGATCTCGGTTACGTTCGGGAGGATGGACGACGGAAAGATACCTTACCATTTCCGGCCGAGACCGGAGCTAGAGAGCCTCCGGCCTTACGGCTGTGAGTTACATGGAAAATATCACACCTCCGATGTACATCCATACGGCATCCTTGCCGAGGATGGCTTGGAAGGTGATGTTATTGACCATGTATCTCACTATTCGGACATGGACTTTTGACGAGATGCTTCTTTAGATGGATCGACAAAGATCATACACGATCCGTTTTGAGTCTACATGGATTGTATGAAATATATTCCGGATCGAGTTGTACGATGTATCTTCGACATGATTGGAATGAAAGTGACCATGTCACATTTTTGGCCTTCACCTCTTTTGTGCAAATTGATTGGGAAACGCCATTAAAGTTAAATGAACTTCGAACAAAGAACGAGAAAAAGAAAAAAAAAGATAAAAGAAAACTTTCTTTAAAAAAAAAAAAATCTAAAAAATGACAAACACCAAATTCACATGAACATTAAATAAACAACAAAATAAAATTTGAATCATTAAAGGATAAACAAAATCAACAAAGAATGTTAAATCGAATTCTCGATCAAATTTCGAATCGATCTCGATCGAACTTCAAATTCATCTTCCAAATTTCAAATCGAATCTTAAATCAAATTTCAATCGAGTTCGAATTCAATCTTATCAAATTTCGAATTCGATCTTTCGGATCTAAATCGAATCTTGATCAATTTCAAATTCAATCTTTCTCAAATTTCGAATGATCTTCGAGTCCAAATCTCATCAAATCTCGAATTCGATCTTTCTGGATCTCACATCGAACATTACATCGAATTCGAACCTTTGGGTCGAGGATTTTACATCCAGTACCTTGCTTTAGGATTCTCTTCCTACTGCTTTGAAATACATCAATTCAAACTTTTGGGTCGAGGATTTTACATCCAGGCTACCTTTGCTAGGATTCTCTTCCTATTGCCTTTGAAATACATCAAATTCGAACCTTTGGGTCGAGGATTTTACATCCAGTTGCCTTTGCTAGGATTCTCTTCCTATTGCCTTGAAATACATCAAAT
Organism: Papilionanthe hookeriana x Papilionanthe teres; assembly: GCA_022702705.1. Taxonomy (NCBI): domain Eukaryota; kingdom Viridiplantae; phylum Streptophyta; class Magnoliopsida; order Asparagales; family Orchidaceae; genus Papilionanthe; species Papilionanthe hookeriana x Papilionanthe teres. Next base: position 38,085 of record JAKZJZ010000174.1, read on the forward strand.
TCGAACTTTTGGGTCGAGGATTTTACATCAAGTACTTGCTTGCTAGGATTCTCTTCCTATTGCCTTTGAAATACATCGAATTCGAACCTTTGGGTCGAGGATTTTACATCCAGTACCTTCTTTAGGATTCTCTTCTCTTGCCTTTGAAATACATCAAATTGAACTTTTGGGTCGAGGATTTTACATCGAAGTCTGCCTTTGCTTTAGGATTCTCTTCTCTTTGCCTTGAAATACATCAATTCGAACTTTTGGGTCGAGGATTTTACATCCAGTACCTTGCTTTAGGATTCTCTTCTGTTACCTTTGAAATACATCGATTCGAACTTTTGGGTCGAGGATTTTACATCCAGGCTTGCCTTTGCTTAGGATTCTCTTCCTGTTGCCTTTGAAATACATCAAATTCAAACTTTTGGGTCGAGGATTTTACATCAGTACTGCTTTGCTAGGATTCTCTTCCTATTGCTTTGAAATACATCGAATTCGAACTTTTGGGTCGAGGATTTTACATCAGTATATGCCTTTAGGATTCTCTTCTCTTGCCTTTGAAATACATCAATTCGAACTTTTGGGTCGAGGATTTTACATCCAGCACTTGCTTCTAGGATTCTCTTCCTATTGCCTTGAAATACATCAATTCGAACTTTTGGGTCGAGGATTTTACATCAGATGCCTTGCTTTAGGATTCTCTTCTATGCCTTTGAAATACATCGAATTCGAACTTTTGGGTCGAGGATTTTACATCAAGCTGCCTTGCTTTAGGATTCTTTCTCTTTGCCTTGAAATACATCGAATTCGAACTTTTGGGTCGAGGATTTTACATCAAGGCTACTTCTATTAGGATTCTCTTCCTGCGCAGCTGAAATACATCGAATTCGAACTCTGAGGTCGAGGATTTTACATCGAGGCTACTTTGCTTTTAGGATTCTTTCCTGTTGCCTTGAAATACATCAAATCGAACTCTTGAGGTTAAGGATTTTACATCCGATACCGCATTACTGCGAGATCTTTCCTCATTGTAATGACTCGATCCAATCGATTCGATCTTCTTTTGGGGTTGAAGATGTTACATCTAAAACTTGAAAATTCGATTTTCATTTCGAATCAAATTCCTTGAATTAATCTTGACAAACTTCGATCTAAATTGAAACTCAAATTGAAATCTAAACTCACACATCATGACTTGAACATGAAACAAAATAAAATCTAAATCGAAATTCTCCCAGATCATGTGATTTGGGATTCACCTCCTTTTCCTTTCCCCGGCGAGAGTTCGAGAATCTCCGGTTCCGGAGATATACTTGACACTCCCAGGCGGAAATTCTTCTACTTCGTCCTAAGTTTGTTACTTGGACATACTGTGTTGGTTTTGTTGATCGCTTCGGTCAACACCGATACGCGCGGTGTGCTCCGTCGGCTCACCACACTATTAGGGGTCCATTTGTTGACCTCATTTTTGATGAGGTCTTCTCTTCTTCTCTTTAGTACTTAGGATCTAGCCTTAGGCTTTTCCTTTGACTATCTTAGAGGACTAGAATTGGGACCCACCTTTTAGAAATTCAAACCACTTCTTAACTCCCTGCAAACTCCACAAACTTGACTATAGACCCCTAATCACTCTAGAGGGTTGAAATCGAATGTGGAAGTTTAAAGGATGAGTTCTATGGGACTCTTTGGCCTTAGGGCCGCCTACAGGTGGCACAGTGCAGTGAAGGGCTGACTTACACATACACTACACCTATGCACTACACTTTCACACACCTCCTAAAAACACACCCATACCCGACTTGACCTCTCGACTCATGTAGGTGATTCACATGGATGGTCCTTAACCCACAAGCCCTTGGTAAGAGGGTTAGGAACAACATGGTGAATGCCTCGAATGAGTCCCTTCATGGCTCATGTGGGCTTGATATGGCTTCATGGCTCAACAAAAATGATTTCATTTCACTTACATCCACCCGATCTTCAATTTTCCAAATTTTCGATTTTTGACCCAGGGACCTACACCATGACACTCCAAAAGCGCTTGAAGCTACCCGAATTTCTCAAAAATTTCCAAATTACCCAAAATTCTCCAAAATCAATCCCAAACATTTCCACATCACTCAAATTGATCATCCATACCCAAAAAATACCAAAAATTCCAAAAATACCCCCAATACCTTCCAAATACCCAAAATACCCCTTTTGACCCAAAAATCCAAAAATTCAGAAAATTCCCAGAAAATTCCAGAAAATCCCAAATATTCCCAATTTCATTTTGTTCAACTACACCATGGGCCAATTTTGTCAATTTACCCCACTTTTATCAAAACCCCCGATTTGACCCATTTTAACCCAAAGTAAACCCGATGTCAAACCAAACCTACCCAATTGACCCAAATTTTGGTCCAATTCAATTCTAAACTTCAATTCAACATCCCCAACACCAATCTAGACCAAATACAAGCCCAATTTGATTGACATTGGGATCCAATTTCACTTTTGGCCTTAAAGCCCGATTTGGACCTATGACCCGAACCTAACCCAGAACTCACCCAATTCAACTCCAATTAACCCCAAATCTTTTCTAAACCTTCCTTGACATCCCCATAAACAAAACACTAACATGATTTGCCCAAAACTTTGATCCAAACCCCACTCAAATTCAACCCAAAGCTAAAAGGCCCAATTTTGACCTAAACCCAAACCTAGCCCAGAATGAGCCCGAATCCCAAAATCAAAACCTAACCAAAGCCAAAACCTCTTTGAAACACTCCCATAAACATTTCCCAACATTAATTTTACATCAATTTCAACCCTAGCCCAACATTGGCCCAAGTTAGCCCAATTTGACCTACCTTAGCCCACTTTACCGATTAAACGCCAGTTCGAACCAATTCAAACCCAAATCACCTCAAACTTGTTTCAAACCACTCATGACACATCCCTAAACCAAACTCAACAATTATTTGGCCCAAGCCTTTACAAAATTTCATCCCAAAATCCATTTTAAATTTAAAAGCCCACTTCCTAAACCTTTACAAGCCAATTTCATGAAATATAAAAGCCCAAATTTGACACTAAAGCCCACATGACATTTCCATTTGCCATCCATTTAATCAAAGCCATTCCCTAAGTCATAAATCCATCATCAAATCAATTCCAAATCAAGCTCCATACAAATTTCACATCAAAATACCAAAAATTCTTAAAACCCATTTTCATGAAATTGACTGAACTTTTCCCGAAGCCGAATGGAGCCATGAAGCCATGCACGAGCCACATGCAAGCCATGAGAGCCTTTGACATGTCACCATGCCATTTATGGGCAAAAGGAGGAGCCCCTTTCCTTAATCCTCCTAAAGCCTTATTAACCTTAAGCATGATTCACACTAAACCATGCTTATGCCAACTGTACTTGGATGGAGACTTCACCACTGCATGAGCGAGTGAATCACTTGATCCTCTCGGCCAAAACCAGGCCATTGGGAGGTGCACCCAGCCCAAATGGATGGGTTGACCAATTTGAAGCCAAAATAAGCCCTTCCCCATTCCACTTTGATCCGAGCCCTTTACACATGGCAATTGCCGATTGCTTGCACAAATCACTGACACGACCCATCGACCTTGAGGGTGACCCATGCACTGCCGGCCGGCCACCCGATCGTCGGAAAACACCATGGCCGAAACCTTGGGAGGAGCCGAGCTTTGGAATTCTACCTTGCGAGGCTGCCCGACTCAAATGGCCACCATGGTCATTCTTCCCATGACGAAGCGGTGATCCCGACCCTTGACCCCCACAGGAGAGCCTCACGACCATGCTGATTTAAACACCACCCCCTCGCGGCCATGAGAGGAGAGTTGCACAAACCTTGCCGAAACTGCTGCAAAATTGTTCCGGACCCCTCCCCATACACGAGCACTTGATCCCAGGTGAGATCCCCTGCACATTTCTTCTCTGTGAGCTCGATTTCGGAGTTGAAATCCAGCCAAAACCGGGACACTTCTCCACGGTGAACCGATCCCCAAATTGATTGGTCCTACACCTTCACCCGGACCAAGGGAAGGTGTCCACCGGCAAAAGCCCCATCTCCGGGCCACCCGGTTGCTCCGGACTCCGAAGCTTTGTGATCGGCTGTGGTCGAAGTTCACACTAGACGATTCACCGGACCGGGAGACTTCATGCGGAGCCTCTGCGGGATCCGATCGAAGGTGCGACAACTCTCGGATCGAAGCTTCACTTCTCGAGCTAAGGTATGAGCTAATTCTTCATCCCGAGCTACGGAGATTCTCCATTTCAAATGCCTTAATTTCGATGCATGTTATACGTATGGATGTGTTCGTCTCTTGAGACGAATCCATAGAGACATAAGAACACGAAAATCCATTGAGAATCGAGTGAGTTCTTAGGGTTAGAGTGTGGACGGTCACGGGATCACACCGGTCATGGACGATGAACGGATGCGCGTCCATTTAATACACGCGCGGACGGACGGCTCGGATGGCGTCGGACCGGAGAGACGGTACGCGATACGGCGGGTCCGGGAGCGGCGGCTCGGATGGCGGCGTCGAATGGGAGCGCGCCGCGCGGCACTTCGGAGGCTGCTAAGGTTGACGCGGCGCGCGTGGATAAGTAGATAAATAGGGTATTTTCTATTTATTTAATTCCACAGAACTTTAAAAATTCATATCTTTGTGTAGAAAAATCATAAAAATAAAATAAAAATACCCTCTTGCTCGGTGAACGAGAGGAGAATAATGTGGAAAAGAAATTAATTAATTTTGTCGAGTATTTTATTTTTAATTAATTATTTACTCCTGCATTGTTTTAATTCTCCATGCATTCATACAATTCACCATGGCATGAGACTATAGGGCTTTTGAAGCCTCGAACTTAGGGACATTCCACGAATTTTCCAAGGTCGAGAGGCCATCTCTGTGAAAAGTTATTGATTTTTCAAATGCATGTTGCTGATTTTAAGTATTTTAATTTCAAAAATTAGCATGTTGTGAAATAAATTCTAGGAAAATTTGGTGATGTTCCTTATGACCGAGAGAACCACTAGGAAAAATAGGATTTGAGTTAATTCACTTAGATTAACCCTAATTGGCTTAAACACCCAAAATAGGTCTCTAATTAATTAGAGTTAACCATAGATCAAATTGACTTGAAATCAATTCTCCACTGACCTTTAGGATCAGAGGAACCCATCATAAAAATTTGAGGTCGATTGGACTTGGTTAGCCCCACTAATTGGGTTGATTAAGCCAGCTTAGTCATTTTAAACTTTAAAAATTCATAACTTTCAAAATATCTTTCAAAAATTCACCAAATTGGTTTTGGAGTCTCTCTGATATCAGGGGAGTTTAAGAAAATTAAAATTTCAATTTTCTAAAAAGTTGATTTTTAATATTATTTTAATATTTTTAATAATTAAAAAATAATAAAAATCACAAAAATAATAAAATTCACCAAAATGTCATATTTTGAATTTTAATCACTTAGGAACAAGTCCCATATTTTTCCTAGGTCTATTTAGTGAGATATTAATTTTTAAAGCTCTAGGGTAATTTTAAAATTAAAAAAATGTATTTTCTAGCATTTTCACCAAAATAATTATAATAAATCAAAGAAAAATCAGAAAATTGTAAAGTTTGGTTCTCTGGAATCCTTGATATCAGAGAGAATTTTAAAAATTATAAAATTTATTTTTCAACATTTATTTTATTTTTAAATTAATTAATACTCCAGAACTTAAAATAATTCTAATAAATAAAATATAATTCAAAAAATTACAAAATTTGGTCCAAGTGGTCCTCTGGTCATTAGGAATGTCCCCTAATTTTCTTAAGGACAGAAACTTTCCCTTGGTCATATTATTGAATTTTCCTTGAAAATCTCTATTTTCTACTAAAAATAATTATATAAATAAATTAAATACAGAAAAATCACATTTTCTCCTCTCATGTCTTTATTGACATATGAGTGAAGTCACATAAAAATTTCAAGTTCATTTGAGTTCAATTTAGTGAGTTATGAAATTATTAGGCTTAAAGGGCAAAATGGTAATTAAAATTTTAACCCTTAATTAAAACTTTAGGTTTAATAAAAATTAACAAGTAAAATATTTGATCTTAATCTGATTTGGATGATTGAAATTTAAATAATTAAAGGGTAGAAACCCATTAAGCAATTTAAAATGATTAAACTTTAATTAAATAATTAATTGAATTTGGAAGAATAATAAATTTGGAATTATTAAAATAGGGATATTATTAGGAAGAGATTTATTCTTTAATTTAAAAAATCCCTAAATTAATCATCTCATTAATACTCAACTCTTAATTAAAATGATAACTCAAATTTAAAATATTAAAAGACTTAATCATTAAACTAAAATTAAATCATTAAACTCTTTCAAAAATCTTGATTAAATTAAATTAAATTAAGATTAAAAGTTGCATTAAATTAAATTAAAATTAAATTAAATTAAATAAAAAAATTAAATTAAATTAAATGAATTAAATACATTAAATTAAATAAATAAATAAAATTAAATTAAATTAAATTAAATTAAAATTAAATTAAATTAAATTAAAATTAAATTAAATTAAATTAAATTAAATTAAATTAAATTAAATTAAATTAAAATTAAATTAAATTAAATTAAGAAATTAAATCAAATAAATTAAATTGAATTAAATTAAATCAAATCAAATTAAATTAAATTAAATTAAATTAAAATTAAATTAAATTAAATTAAATTAAGTTAAATTAAATAACCTCACTTAAGACATGAAGAAATAAATCTAAAATAACTTGAACAACTATTCCGAACTTAAATCATTAATTTGAACTTAAATTTGAATCACGAAATCATTAAATATCATTTTGCCCTTAGGAGCTTTAGTTATCATAACTCTTAAATAGAACATTAAAATGAAATGTTACTTCACTTATAGGACATTCGAATGTCATAGTTCACTTGAGCAAGTTAACAAAACTTGAAAACCTCGGACGATCGATTCATTTACACGATTAAATTCATTTGGACTTAAAACAATCCTAGAAATATTGAAAAGATGTTTAAGATTCTCTCTTAAGCACTTCCTCGATATGATAGGATATTGATAAAACAATTGAACTTAATTGTTCTTTGATGAAGAAAATCGTCTTGAACTAAAAACACAAAGAACCTAGACGTCATAGGAAATGACTAGGTATAGGATTAGGAATTTGGTAGAAAACCATAAACCTTTCCCTTAGCTTTACTAGGAACTTGCTTAAATATTCTAATTGTGTTTTAAGTGCGGCTTGGAATGACGGGAAGACCCTCAGGGTACGCTTTTATTTTATTGCGATTTATTTTATTGCAATTTATTTAATCGCATCGCATTTATTTTTCTTGCATGATAAACAACGGTTGCATGAAAACCGACACCTTTAGGACGAAACCAAAGCTGAAACCCAAAACTAAAATAAAAGACACTACGAGATAAAATTCACCTCCATGACATTTCAAAATATAAGACAACTCAAAATTTAATCACAAACAGAACACAAAACTACAATTACAACTAAATTAAAACGTCTCGTTGAATGATCGGGAATACCTCGGATGATGTAACCTACGTGTTGCTAACGGGATTTCCAGCGGTCTAAATGAAAGTGCGGAACTCATTCAGTTGAGTTTAGCAAATTCATACGGACTAAGTGAATTCGATGAAAATAACGGTGCGGGATGATGGAGCACGTGGGATCTTAATCAGGTGTCGTTATAATCAACTTTAAGATTTGTTTTAATTAAAACATAAAAAACACTTGGAAATTAAGACTTCTCTAAACCAGAACACTTCTCTCATCTCTCGATTTATGATTTCTAAAACTAAACCTCTGCAACAACGAGGAGCTCGGAGCATGGTGGGCGGCACGGCCATCGTCGTCGGCAAAACTTGAATCTACATCGACAAAACTTTCTTAGAATTAAATAACAAAGCCATAGGACTTCGAGGTAGTTTGCACTAGTGCAACATAAATCCTCGAACTCTTCGTTAGGCATTTGCATTGCAAATTAAGCCCTAGCAGGTCTTAGGATTCCGAGGTAGTCGTCGATACGACATAAACCCTCATATCTTCTAGGCGATTTGTATGATTCTATCATATAAATATAAGCCACTAATTAACTAAAATTGGCAAGATTAAAACATTAAATAAACATTAGGACTTTCCTAAATCCAAGACGAACAATAGGATAGTCGGGAGATTATCGAAGTTCGCTTCGAATCCGTGATTTCTCCTACTTTTCTTCCTTTGAATTCCCAAAATAAAAATGTTCCAAATTTGATCCATTCCCTATTGAAATTTCAAAATTCAATCCTTTGAAAACTTAAACTTTGAAATTCTTGAGAGCGGAATTATTGATTATTATCGAGAGTTTTCTTAGGTGATTCCGTCACTTAAGATGTAATTAAGCTATAGGGGCTTGCCCTTATAGGGAACTTTAAGAACCCGGGTAATATAAACCACTGTTTAATAGTTTCATATTAAGCGGGGAATTTGTCGGCTTATAAAATTGGTTCGCGGACGAACGGATGTCACGAAACCTTTCTAGTTTATTTAATCGAGCCCCATTATCGAAGCGAGTGTGTCTATTCTTCGGGATAGATACACGGTTTGTGGTGCGGCGCTCGTTTATATAAACTATTCGGGATGTGAGATCAGTTTGATTTCATATCTTAAAATTTTCAAATTTAAAATTATTTTCAAAATCAAATACTACTTTTTAAATTATTTATTTAAATTAAATTAAAATTCGCCGACAATTTCTGTAGGCGACTCTCTTTCAAAATACAACACATAACCTAAAAATATGCGAGCATATTTACGGCGACTCCGGTGGGGACTAGTTCCTCTCTCCATTTTAATCGAATAGTTACGCTTTCAAAAATCGGTAGTGTATCCATATCCCTAATGGATCGAGCTACCCTTCTTTCCGTTGGAATACTGTGTTCATTTCTACCTTGAACAAGTATAACTCGACATTCTCTCGGATTTAGGAGCCCTTTGTTTAGACACCCATAGACGAGAGAGGTTCGAGATCCTTTACCTCATTTACGAGGTGGGGTGGACCCCGATAGGTGTTAGTTTAGGAGTGATCCTTCGGGTCGAGAAGTCTTGCTTAAGACTCTCTTTTCCTTTCCAACTCCGATTCGGATTCCTTACCTTCTCTACACCTTTGAACACTCCGTTCTAAATAAACAAACCCTCAATAAGTGATTCTTTTAATAAGTGATTCCTTTTTATAAATACATGAACATGAATGAGTTCGGACTCTTTTCGATTCCTTTCTTTTCGTCTAAAGAAAAGAAGCATAACTTGGGACGACAACCAGAATCTACCATGCGAAATGGAAGCCCCAAGGCGATTTTCTCCTTCACCGATGGGTGGACCTCGGCCATGCTATAAGGATGAGTTGCCCGACAATGGAATCATCCGATTTGGACGAGGATTTGAAAACACGAACGTCGAGATCACCGACGTCTCCCTCTTTGCAGCGATGAACAAGGTATACGAAGGCGAAGAGCCGTTGCGAGTTCGACCTTAGGTCGACCCGAGAATTCCCTCCTCTGCGAAAGGATCCGGACTAAGAGGAATGCGATGTCCACGGAAGGACCGTTCTCTCTACCCCACTGCAGTCTAGTTGTTTCGCACCTACCCGACTTTTGCCGAATCGAAGGGGAAAGAAATCCGAGATTATGATGGACACATTACAGTGGAGGGTACGGATCTTCTGTAAGACCTTCGTTTTCGAAATCGGGTCCGGTTCGAGGATTCGATCAGCTACGAAGACCCGAGAGAAGAAACAGAAATAGAAGGATCGCTAAAGAAGCCGAGAGTGCTGAAATTGCTTTCCTAGAAGAAATTCAGAAGCTCGAGAATATACACGCATTGCTGAATACATACCACTCGTTGGGAGGAAGCGGGTTTCATCCCCTCTCCGCCGCGAGAAGATGAAGAAAATATTCGCGAGATTGCTTTGCCACATTACCACGACCCGCATATTACAACGATAGCCGCAAGAAAAGAACTAGAACTACGCCGTTTGCTCGGCTGCAAACTTTGGTAGAAAAGTTAGCGAAGAAGGAAAAGCGCCGTATCGGAAATTCTACGGAGGATAGGGCGGGTGCCGGTCGAATCCGTCTTGGGCCCAGAGTAGAACCCGCCATCATGACGAGAAAAGCCGAGTAAAAGAATGAAGGCTAGTCGCTTTGTTGTCGTCTCGGGATTACAGATTAGGGAGGATACCACCTTCCGGCATTTGGCAGACGGACCATCGGTCCTAGACCTGGCTGCCGGAAGGATGGTATGGCGTCCCACTGCTGGGCGAGTTGAGATTGAAACGGCGGCCGAGAAGAAAGTCTCGCCGGGGAGACTTGAATGCGAAGAAAGTGCTACCGCGATGAAGGGGACTCGTGAGAAGGGGACCGGCGGCTATCGCACGACAACCACGAAGACACACGAAAGCCCGCTAGAAGATGCCATGGAAAAGTTGAGAACCGATATCCAGACGATTGGCAAAAGAAAGAGAAGAAAAGTTCGGAGACGAGATTGATTCATCGGAATTCATGGACGACGAATACGCGAGAAATCAACATGGTTGAGACACGAGCTTCATCGGCTTCGCAAGGTGCTCCTGCGGCCGCGAAGAGAGGAGCCGGGCGGTGAGAAGGCGGCTTCGGGAGAAAGACGACACGATCGCTCGAATGGCGAAAAGGATGGAAGAGATGGCCGTAGCTACGGCCGCTCTCCGGAGTCGAAATACGACCACGAAGGGAAACACCCCGGAGGTCATTCACATTGTAGACGGAGGAAAGGAGATTACGTCGAGTCAATGGGGATGATCGGCTGAAAAAGGATACAACACAAAGTATGATTCTGAAAAGGATATCAAGAACTTGGTGGAACGAGCGAGTGCGAGAAGCCTTAGCACAATCGAAGAGCGGGACATCCATTCGGACGGGTAGACCTTACCCGGAAGAATTCGACGACATCCGATACCGAAAGGCTTCGTACCACCTGCGTTCAAGACCTTCGACGGAACGGGAACCCCCGACGGCATGTGGCACACTTTCGTGCCGGTTGTTGCAATGCGGCGGGAGCGATGCATTACTCTTCGACGGTTCGTCGGCGGTCGTCGGGAATCGCCTTCGGCGGTATGCGGAGTAGCAAACGGTTCGGTAAAGACATTCTCGGAGCTAGAGAACCTCTTCATCGAGCGATTCGCGGAGCTCGGCACCACATCACTATAGGTGATTTAGTGGTAGAGAAGCGAAGCGAATGAAACTTTGGTGGATTACATACTCCGATGGAGGAACTTAAGTATGAAGTGTGAACCACGAAGCTACGAAACGGCATGCGATCGGCATTTTGCTAAAAAGCATCCATGGCCCGATAGCACTTCTCCTCGAGGTTTACTTATTAAGACTTTCGAGAAGTTGTTAAGCAAGGCCGGAAGCTTGCAAGAGGAGGCGAAGCAATTAAGTTTCACCGACAAGACGGATAAACAAAAGCACTGTAAAGACTTTTGAAAAGAAATCCGGGATCGTCGCGGCGGTTGACAAAGGCGAGCAGCCGTCTGCAAATACCACCAGAACGGCGCAACAACCACAACGGAGTTACCGGCAACCCGGCCCGGCTATCGGTCATCTCCGCGATATGAACAACCACCTCGTCGCAACGTACATTAAGAGAGCTTTTGAGCGAGAGAATATCCGATTCGAGAATGAAGCGATTACGAAAATGTTCCGTAGTCGATGAAGACTCGGATTTCCAGTTGCCGAGCCTAAAAGACCGAGAGGAAGTCGACAAGAAGGGTGATCCCGACTTTTGCCCTTACCACCGGATGCTTGGACACAAAATAGAAGATTGCATTACCTTGAAAAGTTGGCTCAGTAATGACTGCGGAAAGGGAATATAACGATCCGAAGGAGTACATGAAGGAACCCCGAAAGGAGGTTCAGTCGATGTTATCTCGGCCGATCCCATCATTCAGATAGATCCACATACGGCCGACGATGGATGGACTACCGCTTGGACGAGGTCTTCGAAAAAGATTTTAGACGGCATCCGAGACCGCTTCGGTGCGAGCTTCGATTCGAGTTTGAAACACATTGAGCCGAGTACTTATCACTTGCGATAGAAGAACCACCTCAACGAGGAGACGATTGAAGAAAAGAAGAAAATTGACGAAGAAGAAAGTAGAGGCACCTAAGGCTAGACTAGGGGCGCTTATCTAGGATAGTTGTTTCGATTCGGGGGAGAAATCCCTCGAACCCTTGACTACTGTATGATTATCTGCTCACTTCGGTGGGATCATATAATGATAAGGGTGATGGCGTTGGCTACGTTTTGATCATTTCTAACGATTACGTAACTAACGATAATCCGGATATCGATTTCGATACCAACGACAATTCTCAAATCATACACGATCTCGACGAGCAAAATAATGAAGAAGACATCCATCGAGGAGGCTACGAGAGTTCAACGAAGCAACGAATCTATCTGCGAGTTTCGAGGAGCTCCGGTCGCGATAGAGTTAGAGCCTTCGGACTGCGAAGCTAATCCGGAAGAGCACTGTCATTCCGATTCGAAAAGACACGGCGAGCTCGACAATAGATTCGGAGGAAATTACGAAGTCGGCTTAAGGAGTGGAAAAGTTCTACCTCCGAGAATGGGTCCGAAAGACGAAGGAAAGCGGTGGTTGTTCGGGAAGAACCAACCCGGCGGAAGAAATACCCATTCGAGAAGAAGCGAGAGACACATGAAAACAAAGTGGACTATAACGTGCTAGCCCATCTTAGGAAACTACCGGCGAGCTAAGCATCACGACGCTCTCATCTTATCGAAGGAGATGAGAGAAGCTCTGATCGAGGCCTTACTTGATCCGAGAAATTTGCTTAGCTCGAATGGCGGAGAGTCCTTAGATGAGGTTTGCTCGTTAAAGGAACGACGAGGTGTTACCTTCACGGACGACGACCTACTACTTGGAACGACGGATCACGACCGAGCCGTTGTACATTTCGATTACTGATCGGAAAATTTACACTCTCCGAGTATTGGTGGATCCGGGAGCATCAATCGATATAATGAATCTTCGAACGCTAGCATACTTGGAAATTGATGCCCGCGAGCTCGAAGCGGACAAAATGTTATTAAGAGGATTCGACCGGAAAGGAGAAAGAGCCCTCGGCTCGATAACGCTATCGATGAAGACCGGTGACTTAGCAAAGACAACCGCGAAATTTCACATAATTGATTCGGAAACGTCGTTCGACGCTCTCTTGGGCCGACCATGGATACATGAAAACGGGATGGTACCATCATCTCTACATCGGTGCATCAAGTACTACGATGGAGGGGAACGGTGCATCGAAGGTGACTTACAACCATTCTCCGTACATGAAATTGGAATCCACGAGGATGCGGCTTATTATGCACCGCAGAAGAAAACGATCTTCTCCGGAGATACCATAACAAATGAAGCAAAGAAAGTTCGGGACAACGAAGAACCTGAAGTTCTAGTCCAACGATCACTCACCGCTCCCTTACGGCGAGATGGTGAAGGTTTCTCCACAACTCGCATCGAGGGTCGAGGCGGGGACGAGGTCGTGGTAGAGACGTTAGGACGATTGGACGAGAGAAACCAACCATCAATGTCGATTGGGAAGATAGTTACGAAGAAGAAAAGAAATCAAACAAGAAGCGGCGACAATAAGTCGGAAGAAGCCGCAATTCGGAATCCCTCTCGAAGATGAAAGAAACGAAGAATATAAATCGATGTACGAGAAGATTAACCACTATGTACATACTATGACCACGACCCCGATCCATTCTAATAAGATCGAGGGTATGGAGGTCGAAGAGGTACGTAGCGGTGGTGCGAAAACCAATCAAATTCTACCGTGGTGCTTCTTCCTCCAAAGCTGAAAATAATGTACAATTTGAAGATGCTACTTCATCGAGAATTAATGGAATTGCCTTTTGAGTGGTACTCTCCTGTGTTCAAAATTTAATTCAACGTGGTTTCTTACCTCGACGGTGGACAAAAGGTCGATCACAACGTTTTGAAAATTTATGGAATAACTCCGGTCGTCACCTGACTCGAAACATGGTCTCGGATTCGGCACGGTAGGATCGGTTGATGATGCGAATTTTGCTTGGTTGTCACTGCGAATCTAATGAAAGCTGCATGGAAACTACGGACGAACTCGAAGATTTGCAAATTGGAGACGCTCACAGAATTCGAAGAAGAAATCGAATCTACGATAGATGAGTTAATAGAAGTTAACTTAGGTACTAGCGAAGAGCCTAGACCTACCTTTGTTAGCTCTTTACTCGATAAAGAAGACTCCGAAGAAATAATCGAGTTATTAATGGAATTCAAAACTTGTTTTGCTTGGAGCTACGATGAGATGCCGAGTTTAGCTCCGAGAGGTCGCGGTCCATAAACTAGGAGTGGACCTACCTACGTTCCGGTCGGACGAGGTCCCGAGAAGAATGCGTCTAGAAATCGAACAACAAGTCATAGGCTGAAGTTAAAAAGTTAATAGACGCTAAATTTGTCCGTGAAGAACAATACCCGAGCTTGGTTAGCCGACGTGGTACCGGTCGGGAAGAAGAATGGTCGGATCGGAATTTGTGTGGACTTCGAGAGATTTAAACAAGGCATGTCCGAAAAGATGAATTTCCTCTACAGATCCCGAGAATTAATGATCGACATCGCTTCGACACATGAAATATTCTCATTCATGGATGGATCTTCGGGATACGACCGAATAAAAATGGCTCCGAGAAGATGAAAAGCTTACGGCATTCGAACGCCGATCGGAGTATTTTGCTACACGGTGATGCCATTCGGATTGAAGAACGCGGGAGCGACCTACCGAAGAGCAATGACAAGAATTTTTGATGATCTCATCCATAATCGAGTCGAATGCTTTACGTGGACGATGTGGTCATCGAAAGCAAAGTAAAGGACAACCACTTGTATGATTTGAGAATTGTTTTCGAACGATTAAGACAATTTAACCTTAAGATGAATCCCTTAAAATGCGCCTTCGGCGTCACCTCCGGGAAATTCTTAGGATTCGTTGTCCGACATCGTGGAATTGAAATCGATCCGGAAAAGATTAAAGCTCATCTTAGAAATGCCGCCTCCCAAAACCTTAAAACAACTACGATCTTTTCAAGGGAAGGTGGCATATCTTCGACGCTTTATCTCGAACCTGTCGAGGTAGGTGTCGGCCTTTCTCGGCACTAGTTAAAAAGGACGCCAAATTTATTTGGGAAGAGAAATGCCGAGAAGGCCTTCGAGGACATTAAACAATATTTAATGACACCTCCTGTCTTAGCGACCCGATCTCGGGTAGACCGCTAATACTTTATACCGCGGCTTTAGACGACTCTCTCGGAGCCTGATTGGCGAGGTCGATGATGAGGGTAAAGAAAATGCTCTTTATTACTTAAGCCGTCGTTTCTTGCCGGCGGAAATAAGGTATCCCGCAATTGAAAAGCATTGTTTGGCCACGATCTTCGCCGCTCAAAGCTCGGGCATTACATGCTTTCTCATAAGGTCGACTGATCTCGAAGTTTAATCCATTGCAATACTTGATGACTCGTCCAACGCTTTCGGCGGACTTGCCGGATGGTCGATGATATTATTGCAATTCGATATAACTTTCGTGCCTCTTCGTGCAGTAAAGGGACAAGTCTTAGCGGACTTCCTCGCGGCACACCCTTTGCGGCGGAATCTCCTCTCGATGACGATGCCGGATGAACAAATAATGAACCTAGAAGACCTTGATGATCGACGTTGGGAATTATATTTCGACGGAGCATCTTCGGCACACAAAGACGAAGAATCGCAAGTGATAGTGCCGGTAAGGCGGGAATCGGGCTAATCTTTATAACACGGAGCGGGGGATGTTAAGATACTCCTACCACTTGACGGAGCCATGTACGAACAACGAAGCGGAATACGAAGCCCTCATAACGGGATTTGGAATTAACCATTCGAATGGGGATAACGGACATCAACATCTACGGGGATTCACGGTTAATCATTCGACGGATCGTCGGACGATACGGAATTTTAAAACCGAGACTCGAGCAATACTTCCGGTATGCCATACAGTGCTGTTGGAACGGATTCCGAATGTGACGATCTACAAAATTCCCGAGAGAAAACGCTTCAGCGGATGCGCTAGCTCGTCTCGCAAAAGAATTTGCACATTTGCAAGATGAATCGGTGGAAGTGTCGGTTCGCGGACGCCGGGTCCTATCACGGCTTGACATAGACACGATACGCGAATCGGAAAAGGAAGAAGGATCGATTGCGGCGGTGACGGAAAACACGGAAGATTGGCGACGGCCATTGATGGATTACCTACAAACGGGAAAACTACCGGAGGATAGGTCGTTAGCCCATCGGATCGAAAAGAACTGCGTCCTACGCATTAATAAACAACACATTATACGGAAGGTCTTTTGATCGAATGTGGCTAAGGTGCCTAAGCGGGTCGAAGCCGTGAAATTGTTAAGGAAGTGCATTCGGGACTGCGTGGCGCTCACCGGTCGGGTCCAAGATGAAAATGAAAATTAAAAGACTAGGGTACTACGGCCCTCGATGATGACGATCGCATGAAAATCGCCGAGGGCTGTCACCGGTGCCGAGTGCGCGGAGTGGTTCTACACCGACCTCCAAATGTGCTACATCCGACAATTGCATCGTGGCCATTTGAATGTTGGGGCACGGATATAGTGGGTCCGATAGAACCGCCGTCGTCGAAAGGACATCGCTTCATTCTTGCGGCTACGGATTACTTTTCCGAGTGGGCGGGCGGTTCCACTCAGAGAAGTGAAAGCACATCACGTGCTACAATTTTCGAGAACCAAGTTGTTTGCCGTTTCGGGGTGCCGCGCGAGATCATCTCGGATAATGGGTCGGCATTCGGAAGCACACAAATCAACAATTTTGTCGGGAGACACGGAATCGGCGGCGATATTCAACAATTTACTACCCGAGAGCAAACGGCCTGGCTGAGGCTTTTAATAAAACTCTCGTTCGAATTTTAAAGAAGACTTTAGACGATGATAAGAGAAATTGGCACGAGAAGTTGTTAGAAGCCTTATGGGCCTACGGACAACCTTCGAACTCCTACGCAAGCTACACCTTACGCTGCGGTGTATGGGTCCGAGCGGTGTTACCTTTAGAGGTTCGGCTCCCTTCACTCGGAATTGCGGTTGCAAATAAAATCACAACAGAAGAGAACGCCAAATTACGACTCGAAGAATTAGAGAGCACTGGAAGGGAAAAGACTTGCGGCGCAACGGAATTTAGAATTATACCAAGCTAAGATGATTCGGGCTCATGATAAGCGTGGTCAGCCGAGAACCTTGAAAGTTGGTGATTTAGTTCTCGTTCTCGAAAGACTATTCTTGCACACGCGAGATAGGAGGAAAATTTGAACCCACTTGGGAAGGACCGTTTGTAGTTGAAGCGGTATACTCGGGAGGTTCCTACCGGCTAGTGAATTGCCGGGGAGAACGACATATGCTTCCGATCGATGGACGATACTTGAAAAAGTATTACGCTACACGATGTTTCGAAGGAATGAACTTTCCATCCCTAGAAGCACGGGTGAAGTGATTACTTATGAATGGGTCCGAACCAAAAATAATAAAATGTGCTAAAATAAATAAAATCCGACAATAAAATTTTCCTTGTTTTCTTTTCCAAATCAAAATCTCTTACTGATCTTATCCCACTTCATTCTGTTAAGTTTGAAAATATAAAAATAATAATAAAACAAGATGTCTTTAATAAACATTTTCTTGATGTTCTTGTTCTTAGTACGGCCCACGATCCTTTTCCTTGTCTTTTCGCGGGGAAATGTCGAGCGGGCGGTTGGTCTTGAACTTTAAGAATGGCGTAAGCCTTGCACTTGATGAAAAGAGGGTGAAAGATGGAGCGATAATCGAGATTGACTCGGATTTCGCACCGGCGGGCCTACGGTACGAGGAAAGTGGCTGGGTCCCGGTTGACGAGAAGAGCTGCCGGACATACGGTGATGAAAGTGGGTGGCCCAAGCCACCGATCCGGCAACAAGAAAAGAAAGACAAATATTGAAGAAGATAAGAAAATGAAGTACGTAGTCGCTACGGCGGAGGGCGAGCTTGTCGGCGCGCGCCCGCGAGAGATTCGAGAAGTTCGGAGAGCTACTCTCGCGACAACGCAACGAAGAAATAAGAATCGCCGTATCACGTAAGATGTTGACAAAACTAGGCTGCGGATCGGCACGACGAGGCGGTTGCTAATGTCGGTGCATACACTTCGAGGACACCGGTTCACCGGGAACCGGAAGAAAGGAGGCCGGCTCCTAGGATGACGGAAAGAACCGGAGAAATCTCGCGAAGACCGGGAAGAAGGAAGGCTACCACGCCACGGATAGAACCACCGGTGATGCATGACCTTGTTGCGGAAGCAGCCCGGGGGATGTCCGACGGACATCATCCACGAGGAGCCGAGGTATGCGGGAGAACGTGAAGGGATTGAACCTTATATCCCACAATACGTCACCGAGGCCTCGCCATCTGCACGGATCATTCGGAATACGAGGTGGAGAGAATGCGAAATGTTGAAAGAAAACCTTTGAATACTTTGAAAGGATTAGAGGCGAGAAGAATCAATATGCTTGGAGGGCCTCGAATTACATACGGACGTATTCTCGGAGTATGAGCGACGGCAAATCGTGGATTGCATCCGGGATTTGAAAAGGCTGAGCCGAGCGAGGCCGCTGAGGAAAACACATACTCGAGCCCGGAGATGGATGCCGGGGAAAGGAAGAATCACGATACGATGTGGATGCTTGTTACAACTTTGCCGAGGACGGGGAAGGGAAACCCGCAGGGAATACTCGCGTCATGGGCGAGTGGACCCGATGCCATTAGTCATCGAGAGAATGGTAAAGAGATTGATAACATGGAGGATGCTGCCGGCGGTGCATACCCGATAGGTTGCATCATCAATATCTACAAACGGGGTGTTTGTATACCCCCACACATTGATCACCATGACTTTGTCGGACCTTTACTGCACGGTCTCTTTTACGAGCGAGTGTAACATCATGTTCGGATACGACCTCCGGATAGCGAGCCCGGGGTGAGTTCGAGGGCCGGTGAAAGATACCGCTACCGGTAGGTTCCGTCATGATGCGAAGGGTAACGGAGCGGATATCGCCGAGCATTGCATACCGGGAGTACCGGTGAAGCGGATCTCGGTTACGTTCGGGAGGATGGACGACGAGAAAGACACCTTACCATTTCCGGCCGGACCGGAGCTAGAAAGCCTCCGGCCTTACGAGTTGTGAGTTACATGGAAAATATCACACCTCCGATGTACATCCATACGGCATCCTTGCCGAGGATGGCTTGGAAGGTGATGTTATTGACCATGTATCTCACTATTCGGACATGGACTTTTGACGGATGCTTCTTTAGATGGATCGACAAAGATCATACACGATCCGTTTTGAGTCTACATGGATTGTATGAAATATATTCCGGATCGAGTTGTACGATGTATCTTCGACATGATTGGAATGAAAGTGACCATGTCACATTTTTGGCCTTCACCTCTTTTGTGCGAATTGATTGGGAAACGCCATTAAAGTTAAATGAACTTCGAACAAAGAACAGAAAAGAAAAAAAAAGATAAAAGAAAACTTTCTAAAAAAAAAAGATCTAAAAAAAAATGATGACAAACACCAAATTCACATGAACATTAAATAAACAACAAAATAAAATTTGAATCATTAAAGGATAAACAAAATCAACAAGAATGTTAAATCAAATTCTCGATCAAATTTCGAATCAATCTCGATCGAACTTAATTTCATCTTCCAAATCTCAATCAAATTTCAAATTCGATCTTTCCGGATTCCAAATCTTTGTCAATTTCAAATTCAATCTTTCCAGATTCAAATCTCTATCAAATCTCGAATTCGATCTTTCCGGATCTCACATCAAACATCACATCAAATTCGAACTTTTGGGTCGAGGATTTTACATCAGTACCTTTAGGATTCTCTTCTATGCCTGAAATACATCAATTCAAACTCTTGGGTCGAGGATTTTACATCAGTGCCTTCTTTTAGGATTCTCTTCTATGCATCGAAATACATCAAATTCAAACTTTTGGGTCGAGGATTTTACATCAGTACCTTTTAGGATTCTCTTCCTTTGCTTTGAAATACATCAATTCGAACCTTTGGGTCGAGGATTTTACATCAGTACCTTTGCTAGGATTCTCTTCCTATTGCCTTTGAAATACATCAAATTCAAACTTTTGGGTCGAGGATTTTACATCGAGCTGCCTTTGCTAGGATTCTCTTCCTATTGCCTTTGAAATACATCAATTCGAACTTTTGGGTCGAGGATTTTACATCCAAGTTGCCTTTGCTTTAGGATTCTCTTCCTATTGCCTTTGAAATACATCAAATTCGAACTTTTGGGTCGAGGATTTTACATCCAGACTGCCTTTCTAGGATTCTCTTCCTCTTGCCTTGGAAATACATCAATTCGAACTTTTGGGTCGAGGATTTTACATCGAAGCTGCCTTTGCTTTAGGATTCTCTTCCTATTGCCTTTGAAATACATCGAATTCGAACTTTTGGGTCGAGGATTTTACATCAAGTACCTTGCTGCTTTAGGATTCTCTTCCTGCTTGCTGAAATACATCGAATTCAAACTTTTGGGTCGAGGATTTTACATCAGTACTTTGCTTTAGGATTCTCTTCTGTTGCATTGAAATACATCGAATTCGAACTTTTGGGTCGAGGATTTTACATCGAAGCTTCTTGCTTTAGGATTCTCTTCCTATTGCTGAAATACATCGAATTCGAACTTTTGGGTCGAGATTTTACATCAGTACCTTTGCTAGGATTCTCTTCTATTGCCTTGAAATACATCGAATTCGAACTTTTGGGTCGAGGATTTTACATCCGAAGTTGCCTTTGCTTTAGGATTCTCTTCCTATGCTTTGAAATACATCAATTCAAACTTTTGGGTCGAGGATTTTACATCGAAGCTGCCTTTGCTTTAGGATTCTCTTCTCTCTGCTTGAAATACATCAAATTCAAACTCTTGGGTCGAGGATTTTACATCAAGACTACCTTTGCTAGGATTCTCTTCCTACTGCAGCTGAAATACATCAAATTCGAACTCACGAGGTCGAGGATTTTACATCAGAGGCTACCTTTGCTTTAGGATTCTTTCCTATTACCTTTGAAATACATCGAATCGAACTCTTGAGGTTAAGGATTTTACATCCGATACCGCATTACTACGAGATCTTTCCTCATTGTAATGACTCGATCCAATCGATTCGATCTTCTTTTGGGGTTGAAGATGTTACATCTAAAACTTGAAAATTCCGATTTTCATTTCGAATCGAATTCCTTCAAATTAATCTTGACAAACTTCGATCTAAATTGAAACTCCAAATTGAAATCTAAACTCACACATCATGACTTGAACATGAAACAAAATAAAATCTAAATCGAAATTCTCCCGAGATCATGTGATTTGGGATTCACCTCCTTTTCCTTTCCCCGGCGAGAGTTCGAGAATCTCCGGTTCCGGAGATATACTTGACACTCCCCGGCGGAAATTCTTCTACTTCGTCCTAAGTTTGTTACTTGGACATACGTGTTGGTTTCGTTGATCGCTTCGGTCAACACCGATACGCGCGGTGTGCTCCGTCGGCTCACCACACCTATTGGGAGTCCATTTGTTGACCTCATTTTTGATGAGGTCTTCTCTTCTTCTCTTTAGTACTTAGGATCTAGCCTTAGGCTTTTCCTTTGACTATCTTAGAGGACTAGAATTGGGACCCACCTTTTAGAAATTCAAACCACTTCTTAACTCCCTGCCAAACTCCACGAAACTTGACTATAGACCCCTAATCACCTAGAGGGTTGAAATCGAATGTGGAAGTTTAAAGGATGAGTTCTTATAGGACTCTTTGGCCTTAGGACCCTGCACTGGGTGGCACAGTGCAGTGAAGGGTTGACTTACACACTACACCTATGCACACTTTCACACACCTCCTAAAAACACACCCATACCTGACTTGACCTCTGACTCATGTAGGTGATTC
This sequence comes from Papilionanthe hookeriana x Papilionanthe teres, assembly GCA_022702705.1. Taxonomy (NCBI): domain Eukaryota; kingdom Viridiplantae; phylum Streptophyta; class Magnoliopsida; order Asparagales; family Orchidaceae; genus Papilionanthe; species Papilionanthe hookeriana x Papilionanthe teres. The sequence continues at coordinate 60,287 of JAKZJZ010000174.1, forward strand.
ACATGGATGGTCGCTTAACCCTAAGCCCTTGGTCAGAGGGTTAGGAACAACATGGTGAATGCCTCAAATGAGTCCCTTCATGGCTCATGTGGGCTTGATATGGCTTCATGGCTCAACAAAAATGATTTCATTTCACTTACATCCACCCAATCTTCAATTTTCCAAATTTTCGATTTTTGACCCCGGGACCTACACCCTTGACTACTGAAATGCACTGAATAGCCCGAATTTCTCAAAAATTTCCAAATTACCCAAAATTCTCCAAAATCAATCTCAAACATTTCCACATCACTCAAATTGATCATCCATAACCAAAAATGCCAAAAATTCCAAAAATACCCCCCAATACCTTCCAAATACCCAAAATACCCCTTTTGACCCAAAAATCCAAAAATTCAGAAAATTCCCAGAAAATTCCAGAAAATCCCAAATATTCCCAATTTCATTTTGTTCAACTACACCATGGGCCAATTTTGTCAATTTACCCCACTTTTATCAAAACCCCCGATTTGACCCATTTTAACCCAAAGTAAACCCGATGTCGAACCAAATCTACCCAATTGACCCCAATTTTGGTCCAATTCAATTCTAAACTTCAATTCAACATCCCCAACACCAATCTAGACCAAATACTAAGCCCAATTTGATTGGCATTGGGATCCAATTTCACTTTTGGCCTTAAAGCCGATTTGGACCTATGACCCAGAACCTAACCCAGACTCACCCAATTCAACTCCAATTAACCCCAAATCTTTTCTAAACCTTCCTTGACATCCCCATAAACAAAACACTAACATGATTTGCCCAAAACTTTGATCCAAACCCCACTCAAATTCAACCCAAAGCTAAAAGGCCCATTTTGACCTAAACCTGAAACCTAGCCCAGAATGAGCCCGAATCCCAAAATCAAAACCTAACCAAAGCCAAAACCTCTTTGAAACACTCCCATAAATATTTCTCAACATTTATTTTACATCAATTTCAACCCTAGCCCAACATTGGCCCAAGTTAGCCCAATTTGACCTACATTAGGCTCATTTACGATTAAACCCGAATCAGACCGATTCGAACCCAAATCACCTCGAACTTGTTTCAAACCACTCATGACAGCATCCCTAAACCAAACTCAACAATTATTTGGCCCAAGCCTTTACCAAAATCTCATCCAAAATCCATTTTAAATTTAAAAGCCCACTTACTAAACCTCACTAAAAGCCAATTTCACGACATATCAAAAGCCCAAATTTGGCCACTAAAGCCCACATGACATTTCCATTTGTCATCCATTTAATCAAAGCCATTCCCTAAGTTATAATTCCATCATCAAACAATTCCAAATCAAGCCCCATACAAATTCACACCAAAATATCCAAAATTCTTAAAACCCATTTTCATGAAATTGACCGACCTTTTCCCGAAGCCAAATGGAGCCATGAACAAGCCATTCTCGAGCCACATGAAGCCATGAGGGCTTTGACATTGTCATTAGTCCATTTATGGCAAGAAGGAGGAGTCTCTTTCTTAAACCTCCTTTAAGCTTCTTTTACCTTAAGCATGTCGCACACTAAACCATGCTTAGCCACCTCTACTATGGATGGAGACTTCACCACTCCATGAGCAGTGATCACTTGATCCTCTCGGCCCAAAATCGAGGCCATGGGGAGGTGCACCCAACCCAAACGAATGGGTTGACCAAATTGAAGCCAAAATGACCCCTTCCCCATTCCATTTGATTCGAGCCACTTTACACATGGCGACCGCGATTGCCTTCACAAGCATCGAAGCCACGACCACTGACCACGAGGGTGACCCATGCTGCTCGGCCGGCCACCCCGGTCGCAGGAAAACACCATGGCCGAGACTCGCATATGAGCCGAACATTGGAATTCTCCATTGTCGACTTGTCCCGACCCGAATGGATAGCATGGACTATTCTTCCCTTGACTGAAGCGGTGATCCCGACCATTAAACCCCACAGGGAGAGCCTCCGGCCATGCTGTTTAAACACCACCCCCTCGCGGCCATGAGAGGAGAGTTGCACAAACCTTGCAAACTACTGCCAAAATTGTTCCGGACCCCTCCTCATACACGAGCACTTGATCCCAGGTGAGATCCCCCTGCCATTTCTTCTCTGTGAGCTCGATTTCGGAGTTGAAATCCAAGCCCAAAACCGGGACACTCCTCCACGGTGAGCCAATCCCCAAATTGATTGGTCTCTACACCTTCACCGGACCGAGGGAAGGTGTCCACCGATAAAAGCCCCATCTCCGGGTCACCCGGTTGCTCCGGACCTCCGAAGCTTTGTGATCGAGCGTGGTCGAAGTCCAACCTAGACGATTCACCGGACCGGGAGACTTCATGCGGAGCTTGCCTGGGACCCGATCGAAGGTGCGACAACTCTCGGATCGAAGCCACACTTCTGCGAGCAAAGGTATGAGCTAATTCTTCATCCCGAGCTTCGGAGATTCTCCATTTCAAATGCCTTAATTTCGATGCATGTTCTTACGTATGGATGTGTTCGTCTCTTGAAGACGAATCCATAGAGCATAAGAACACGAAAATCCATTGAGAATCGAGTGAGTTCTTAGGGTTAGAGTGTGGACGGTCACGGGATCACACCGGTCATGGACGATGAACGGATGCGCGTCCATTTAATACACGCGCGCGACGGACGGCGCGGATCGCGTCGGATCGAGAAGACGGACGCGATACGGCGGGGTCCGGGAGCGGCGACTCGGATGGCGGCGTCGAATGGGATCGCGACGCGTGTGCACTTCGGAGACTGCTAGAGGTTGACGCGGCGCCGCGTGCACTTAAGTAGATAAATAGGGATATTTTCTATTTATTTAATTCCCAGAACTTTAAAAATTCATAACTTTGTGTAGAAAAATCACAAAAATAAAATAAAAATACCCTCTTGCTCGGTGAACGAGAGGAGAATAATGTGGAAAAGAAATTAATTAATTTTGTCAAGTATTTTATTTTTAATTAATTATTTACTCCCTGCATTGTTTTAATTCTCCATGCATGTATACAATTCACCATGGCATGAGACTATAGGGCTTTTGAAGCCTACGAACTTAGGGACATTCACTGAATTTTCCGAGGTCGAGAGGCCATCTCTGTGAAAAGTTATTGATTTTTCAAATGCATGTTGCTTGTTTTAAGTATTTTAATTTCAAAAATTAGCATGTTGTGAAATAAATTCTAGGAAAATTTGGTGATGTTCCTTATGACCGAGAGAACCACTAGGAAAAATAGGATTTGAGTTAATTCACTTAGATTAACCACTAATTGGCTTAAACACCCAAAATAGGTCTCTAATTAATTAGAGTTAACCATAGATCAAATTGACTTGAAATCAATTCTCCACTGACCTTTAGGATCAGAGGAACCCATCATAAAAATTTGAGGTCGATTGGACTTGGTTAGCCCCACTAATTGGGTTAATTAAGCGCACTTAGTCATTTTAAACTTTAAAAATTCATAACTTTCAAAATATCTTTCAAAAATTCACCAAATTGGTTTTGGAGTCTCTCTGATATCAGGGAGTTTAAGAAAATTAAAATTTCAATTTTCTAAAAAAGTTGATTTTTAATATTATTTTAATATTTTTAATAATTAAAAAATAATAAAAATCACAAAAATAATAAAATTCACCAAAATGTCATATTTTGAATTTCAATCACTTAGGAACAAGTCCCATATTTTTCCTAGGTCTATTTAGTGAGATATTAATTTTTAAAGCTCTAGGGTAATTTTAAAATTAAAAAAATGTATTTTCTAGCATTTTCACCAAAATAATTATAATAAATCAAAGAAAAATCAGAAAATTGTAAAGTTTGGTTCTCTGGAATCCTTGATATCAGAGAGAATTTTAAAAATTATAAAATTTATTTTTCAACATTTATTTTATTTTTAAATTAATTAATACTCCAGAACTTAAAATAATTCTAATAAATAAAATATAATTCAAAAAATTACAAAATTTGGTCCAAGTGGTCCTCTGGTCATTAGGAATGTCCCCTAATTTTCTTAAGGACAGAAACTTTCCCTTGGTCATATTATTGAATTTTCCTTGAAAATCTCTATTTTCTACTAAAAATAATTATATAAATAAATTAAATACAGAAAAATCGCATTTTCTCCTCTCATGTCTTTATTGACATATGAGTGAAGTCACATAAAAATTTCAAGTTCATTTGAGTTCAATTTAGTGAGTTATGAAATTATTAGGCTTAAAGAGGCAAAATGGTAATTAAAATTTTAACCCTTAATTAAAACTTTAGGTTTAATAAAAATTAACAAGTAAAATATTTGATCCTAATCTGATTTGGATGATTGAAATTTAAATAATTAAAGGGTAGAAACCCATTAAGCAATTTAAAATGATTAAACTTTAATTAAATAATTAATTGAATTTGGAAGAATAATAAAATTGGAATTATTAAAATAGGGATATTATTAGGAAGAGATTTATTCTTTAATTTAAAAATCCCTAAATTAATCATCTCATTAATATTCAACTCTTAATTAAAATGATAACTCAAATTTAAAATATTAAAAGACTTAATCATTAAACTAAAATTAAATCATTAAACTCTTTCAAAAAAATTAATTAAATTAAATTAAATTAAATTAAATTAAAATTAAATTAAATTAAATAAACAAATTAAATTAAATTAAATGAATTAAATACATTAAATTAAATAAATTAAAATTAAATTAAATTAAATTAAATAAAATTAAATTAAATTAAATTAAAATTAAATTAAATTAAATTAAATTAAATTAAAATTAAATTAAATTAAATTAAAATTAAATTAAATTAAATTAAATTAAGAAATTAAATCAAATAAATTAAATTGAATTAAATTAAATCAAATCAAACTAAATTAAATTGAATTAAATTAAATTAAATTAAATTAAATTAAATTAAGTTGAATTAAATAACCTCACTTAAGACATGAAGAAATAAATCTAAAATAACTTGAACACTATTCCAAACTTAAATCATTAATTTGAACTTAAATTTGAATCACAAATCATTAAGTATCATTTTGCCCTTAGGAGCTTTAGTTATCATAACTCCTAAATAGAACATTAAAATGAAATGTTACTTCACTTATAGGACATTCAAATGTCCTAGTTCATTGAGCAAGTTAACAAAACTTGAAAACCTCGGACGATCGATTCATTTACACAATTAAATTCGTTTGGACTTAAAACAATCCTAGAAATATTGAAAAGATGTTTAGGATCCTTCTTAAGCACTTCCTCGATATGATAGGATGTTGATAAGAACAATTGAACTTAATTGTTCTTTGATGAAGAAAATCGTCTTCGAACTAAAAACACAAAGAACTCTAGACGTCATAAGAAATGACTAGACTATAGGATTAGGAATTTGGTAGAAAACCATAAACCTTTCCCTTAGCTTTACCTAGGAACTTGCTTAAATATTCTAACTGTGTTTTAAGTGCAGCTTGGGATGACGGGAAGACCCTCCAGGTACGCTTTTATTTTATTGCAATTTATTTTATTGCAATTTATTTAATGCATCGTATTATTTTTCTTGCATGATAAACAACGGTTGCATGAAAACCTACACCTTTAGGACGAAACCAAAGCCGAAACCCAAAATTAAAATAAAAGACACTACGAAGATAAAATTCACCTCCACAACATTTCAAAATATAAGACAACTCAAAATTTAATCACAAACAGAACACAAAACTACAATTACAACTAAATTAAAACGTCTCGTTGGATGATCGGGAATACCTCGGATGATGTAACCTACGTGTTGCTAACGGGATTTCCACGGTCTAAATGAAAGTGTGGAACTCATTCGGTTGAGTTTAGCAAATTCATCCGGACTAAGTGAATCCGATAAAAATAATGATGCGGAAGGATGGAACCGTGGGATCTTAACCGGTGTCGTTATAATCGAACTTTAAGATTTGTTTTAATTAAAACATAAAGAACACTTGGAAATTAAGACTTCTCTAAACCAGAACACTTCTCTCATCTCTCGATTTATGATTTCTAAAACTAAACCTCTGCAACAACAAGGAGCTCGGAGCATGGTGGGCGGCACGGCCATCGTCGTCGACGAAAACTTGAACCTACATCAACAAAACTTTCCTAGAATTAAACAACAAAGCCATAGGACTTCGAGGTAGTTTGCTAGTGCAACATAAATCCTCAACTCTTCGTTAGGCATTTGCATTGCAAATTAAGCCCTAGCCGGTCTTAGGATTCAGAGGTAGTCGTCCGATGCGACATAAACCCTCATATCTTCTGAGCGATTTGTATGATTCTATCATATAAATATAAGCCCTAATTAACTAAAATTGGCAAGATTAAAACATTAAATAAACATTAGGACTTTCCTAAATCCAAGCCGAAACAATAGGATAGTCGGGAGATTACGAAGTCGCTTCGAATCCGTGATCTCTCCTACTTTTCTTCCTTTGAATTCCCGAAATAAAAATGTTCCAAATTTGATCCAATTCCCTATTGAAATTCCAAAATTCGATCCTTTTGAAAACTTAAACTTTGAAATTCTTGAGAGCGAAGTATTGATTATTATCGAGAGTTTTCTTAGGTGATTCCGTCACTTAAGATGTAATTAACTATAGGGGCTTGCCCTTATAGGGAACTTTAAGAACCCGGGTAATATAAACCTGTTTAATAGTTTCATATTAAGCGAGGGAATTTGTCGGCTTATAAAATTGGTTCGCGGACCGAACGGATGTCATGAACCTTTCTAGTTTATTTAATCGAGCCCCATTCATCGAGCGGTGTGTCTATTCTTCGGGATAGATACACGGTTTGTGGTGCGGCGCTCGTTTATATAAGCTATTCGGGATGTGAGATCGGTTTGATTTCATATCTTAAAATTTTCAAATTTAAAATTATTTTCAATTGAATTCCCAAAATAAAATGTTCTAAATTCGATCCATTCCCTATGAAATTTCCAAAATTCAACCTTTCAAAACTTAAACTTCAAATTTCGAGAGCAGTACTGATTATTATCGAGAGTTTTCTTAGGTGATTCCCGTCACTTAAGATGTAATTAACTATAGGGGCTTGCCCTATAGGGAACTTTAAGAACCGGAGTAATATAAACCTCGTTTAATAGTTTCATATTAAGCGAGGGAATTTATCGGCTTATAAAATTGGTTCGCGAGACCAAACGGATGTCACTGACCTTTCTAGTTTATTTAATCGAGCCCCATTATCGAGCGATGTGTGTCTATTCTTCGGGATAGATACACGGTTTGTGGTGCGACGCTCGTTTATATAAACTATTCGGGATGTGAGATCGGTTTGATTTCATATCTTAAAATTTTCAAATTTAAAATTATTTTCAAAATCAAATACTACTTTTCAAATTATTTATTTAAATTAAATTAAAATTCGCCGACAATTTCTGTAGGCGACTCCCTTTTCAAAATAAAACACATAACCTAAAATATGCCGACACCACACATCAAAAGAACTTGAAAACAATTCTCCACTGATCTTTAGGACCAGAGGGACCTCACATAAAAATTTGGAATCAATTGGAAATGTTTAACCCCACTAAATAGACTAATTAAGTTACATGACCAAAATTAAACTTTAAAAATTCATAACTCTAAAAATATATTTCAAAAATTCACCAAATTGGTTTTGTGGGCTCTACGATATCGGAGAGTCTAAGAAAATTAAAATTGAAATTTTTTAAAAATCTTCAATCTTCTACCTTATCTTAATATTTTAAATAATTAAAAAATAATAAAAATCATAAAAATATTAAAAATCATAAAAATGTCATATTTTGACTCCTAATCACTTAGGAACAAACCAAATATTTTCCCCAAGTCTCTTGGTTAAGATATTGAATTTTAAATGCTTAAGACAATTTTTAATATTAAAAAATAGATTTTCCAACATTTTCACCAAATTAATTCTAATAAATAAAAAAAAATCAGAAAAACATAAAATTTGCTTCTCTGGACTCCTTGAGGTCAGAGGGACTTAAGAAAAATATAAAATTCATTTTTCAACTTTAATTTTATTTTATAATTAATTAACACTCCAAAATTCAAAATAATTATAATAAATAAAATATAATTCAAAAAATCACCAAAATTGGCCCAAGTGTTCCTCTAGTTAATTGGAACATCCCATAATTTTTTAAAGGACAGAAACCTTACCTTGGTCATATTGTTGAATTTCCATTAAAAATCCCTATTTTTCATTAAAATAATTATATAAATTAAATTAAATTCAGAAAAATCACATTTTCTCCTCTAATATCTTAATTGACATGTGAGTAAAGTGACATAAAAAATTTTAAGTTCATTTTAGCTTAATTTAATGAGTTATGAAATGAACAAGCTTAAAAGGGGCATAAAGGTTATTAAAGAATTTTAACCCTAATTAATATTTAGGTTTAATTAAGGGGAGGGTAAAATATCTGATTTTAAAATTTTCATTAGATGATTGAAATCTAGGGAATTAAGGGGTAGAAACCCATTAATCATCTTGAAAATATTTAAAGTAAATTTTAATTAATTAAAAAATTTAAATTTTGGAAGAATAGATTAAAAATTTGGATTATTAAGATTAGGGATTTGATTTAATAAGATATCAATTCTTTAATTTAAAATTCCTAAATGAATTACTTTAATAATATTTAACTCTTAATTAAACTTAAGATGATAATTAAAAGAAAGTAACATTTAATTAAATTAAGCTTGAAACATTAAGTAATTTAATAATCAAATTGAAATAAATTTAAAACATTAAAATTAATTTCAAAAATCACTTGAAAGCAAATTTAAAGCAAACTTGAAACATCAAAATCAATCTAAAAAAAAAGATTCTAAATAAAAAAAATCAAACTAATTAAAAGTTAATCTAGAATATTGCAATTAAATTAAAATTAAATCATTAAAGTCTAAATTAAATAATTTAAACTCCTCTTCCAGTTTAAATGGTTTAAAACATTTAAGAATAAAACAACTTGAACACTATTTCAAACTTAAATTATTAAAATTTCATAACTAAATTAAATCACTTTAAATCACCAATTCCAGTTTTAAATCATTAAATTCTTTAACAAACTGATTTGCCCCTAAATGTTTTCATTATTATAACTCTTAAGTAAAGTATCAAGTGAAATGTCACTTTACTTATAGGATAATCAAACATCCTAATTCACTGAGCAAGAAACAAACTAAACTAAACTTTTGGATGAACAATTCACTTGTACAATAAAATTCATTTGGACTCAAAATATTCCCAGAAGCATTGAAAAGATGTTTAGGACTCGTCCTAAGCACTTTCTCAATATAATGGGATGTTTTAGAAGAACAATTGAACTTGATTGTCCTTTGATGAAGAAAATCATCTTTAACAAAACACAAAAGAACCTAGACGTCATAGGAACTGACTAGCAGTAGGATTAGGATCTTGGTAGACAACCAGAACCTTTCCTTAGCTTTACCTAGGTACTTGTTGCAAATATATAAATGCCTTAACATGCGTTTTAAGTGCAGCTTGGAATGACAAGAAGACCCTCCAGGCACGCTTTTATTTTATTGCAATTTACTTATTTACCTGCACTGCGCTTTCCTTTTCTTGCATGATAAACAGGATTGTTGCATGAAAATTGAAACCTTTAGGATAGCCATAAAACTGAAACCAAAACTAAATTAAAAGTCACAACAAGATAAAATTCATCGCCACAACATCTAAAATATAAAATAACTCAAAATTTAATCACAAACAGAACAACAAAACCACAACTTTAACTAAATTAAAACGTCTCGTTGAATGATCGGGAATACCTCGGATAATGTAACCCACGTGTTGCTAACGGGATTTCC